>BSBK01003428.1:1190000-1344879 GCA_027943335.1 Chamaecyparis obtusa | reverse complement strand
CCGAGATACGAGCCCCAGAAGATCACTTCCCAATTGTGCTTAGTGCACCTTAGGGTCACTTGGGTCGAGCATGGTCGCAAGCATTCCAGTGACTTTGTGGGTGGAATGGAGTTGTCAGTGGTGTTTAACTGGCTAACTAGAGCTGATGGAGTAGATGGTTTGATGCAATGTTGGATGGTTTGAAAGATACGTTGCTGAGCCGCTTTCAACTGATCCTCACTGCAAGTTTTGGCATCAACTGAGATCATCTTCCCAAATGCAAATGAATTTGAATCACCCAAAATCATGAGAGGTTATTGTAGACCTCAAAAACATGATCTTGTAGCCCCTGATGATTTGTTGATACCTCTCACGAGGTCTGAGATATGAGCCTTGGAAGATCACTGCCCAATCATGCTTAGTGCACCTTGGGGTCACTTGGGTCGAGCATGGTCGTGAGTGTTCCAGTGACTCCATAGATAGAACAGGATTGTCACTAGCATTTACCTAGCCAACTAGAGCTAATGGAGTAGATGGTTTGGTGCTAGATCAGATGGTTTGAAAGATACACTACTAAGCCACTTTCAAATGACCCTCACTGCAAGTTTTGGCATCAACTGAGATCGCCTTGCCAAGTGCAAATGAAGTTGAGTCACTCAAAATTGAGAGAAGTTATTGTAGAACTTAGAAACATGATATTGTAGCCCCTAATAGTTTTTTGATACCTCTCACGAGGTCCAAGATATGAGCCTTGGAAGATTGCTGCCCAATCATGCTTAGTGCACCTTGGGGTCACTTGGGTCAAGCGTGGTCGTGAGCATTCCAGTGACTCTCTGGGAAGAACATGGTTGTCATTGGTGTTTACCCAACCAACCAGAGCTAATGGAGTAGATGGTTCAATGCTAGGTCAGACGGTTTAAAAGATACGATACTGAGCCACTTTCAACTGACCCTCACTGCAAGTTTTGGCATCGACTAAGATCACCTTGCCAAATGTAAACAAAGTTGAATCACCAAAAATTGAGAGAGGTTACTATAGACCTCAGAAACATGATCCCATAGCCCCTTATGGTTTGTCAATACCTCTCACAAGGCCTGAGATACAAGCCCTAGAAGATTGCTACCCAATCATGCTTAGTGCACATTGGGGTCACTTGGGTTGAGCATGGTCGCAAGCGTTCCAGTGACTCCATGGGTAGAATGGGCATGTCACTGGTGTTTACTCAGCCAATTGGAGATGATGTAGTAGATGGTTTGATGCTAGGATGGATGGTTTGAAAGATACATTTATGACCTACTTTCAATTGACCCTCACTGCAAGTTTTGGCATCGAGTGAGATCGCCTTGCCAAATGCAAACAAATTCGAATCGCCCAAAACCAAGAGAGGTTATTGTAGACCTTGGAAACATGGTCCCATAGCCCCTAACTTTGTCAATACCTCTCATGAGTCTGAGATATGAGCCCTGGAAGATCACTGCCCAATCGTGCTTAGTGCACCTTGGGGTCACTTGGGTCGAGCGTGGTCGCGAGCATTCCAGTGACTCTATGGGAAGAAAAGGGTTGTCACTAGTGTTTACCCAGCTAATTGGAGCCAATCGAGTAGACAGTTTGATGCCAGGTCAGATGGTTTGAAAGATACGTTGTTGATCCACTTTCAACTGACCCACACTGCAAGTTTTGGCATTGACTGAGATCGCCTTGCCAAGTGCAAACGAAGTCGAATTGCCAAAAACCAAGAGAGGTTATTGTAGACCTAAGAAACAAAATCTTGTAGCCCATAATATTTTGTTGATACCTCTCATGAGGTCTGAGATAAGAGCCCGATAAGATCACTACCCAATCATGCTTAGTGCACCTTGGGGTCACTTGGGTTGAGTGTGGTCGCGAGCGTTCCAGTGACTCCGTGGGTGAAATGGGGTTGTCACTAGCATTTAATCGGCCAACAAAAGCTGATGGAGTAGATGATTCAATGCTAGGATGGATGGTTTGAAAGATACGTTGTTGAGCTAATTTCAACTGACCCTCACTCAAAGATTTGGCATCGAATGAGATTGCCTTGCCAAATGAAAACAAAGTCAAATCAACCAAAACTGAGAGAGGTTATTGTAGACCTCGAAAACATGATCCCATAATCCTTGATATTTTTTTGATACCGTACCTCTCATGAGGTCTGAGATACGATCCTTGAAATATCACTTCCTAATCATGCTTAGTGCACCTTGGGGTCACTTGGGTCGAGCGTGGTTGTGAGCATTCAGTGACTCCGTTGGCGGAATGGGGTTGTCACTGGCATTTAAAATGTCATGAAAGTGAACCACCAACTTTTAGTCCACACCATTTTTAGTAACAAAAAATTTAACCCTTTTACTCTCCCATGCAAACTCAGAAAGCATGTCACTTGAAGATCATAAAACATAATGCATTATGGTACACTGGGCAACCTGCAAGCAGTTGTATTTTATAGATTGAGTAAGTAGTCCTTGGGAACATGTCCTTGTCTATAGTGGAAACAATTAGGTTTTCATTCTAAAACAAGAGAAGAACCAAATGGGAAAGCATGCACACTTCTTTTCTTGACCCAGTTCCATTGCAATGATTGTTAGTGGTATGTTTGAAATTTGAACTATGAAACTAATCATGATTAAGCTTGTGAAATTTGAGCTATGAAGCTTATTATGTTTGGGGTTTAACTTCTATAGATTGTTTGAAATGATAAAAAAATAATATCCTTAAAGCATTAGAAACAAAAATCAAACATGTAATAATTCAAACCATGCAAATGACATAAGTAAATGACATGTAAGATCCCTTGTTGGCACTATTGGCCACCCATACATGATTTTGGTCATAAGTTCTTATCAAGACTTCTAGGACATTTAACTTTTAAATCAAATTGATTGTTACAAATTTCCATTATAGGCTACAAAAGATCTCAGTTATCCATTAAAGATCCTTTTGTCCTTCTATCTCTGATTGGATCCATGGTGATCGTAGGTGTCTTCATAGGTGCTCCTACACAAGTTACAATCCACGTACAAGACCAAGTTTATTGACTCAAAATACAATCTAAGAAAGGTGAATTTAATGTATTGAAATTAAGCTTAACAAACTTAGAAAACAATGCACTAAGTTAACTTATTACCTAGTCAAGTGTTCCTGAAGGGTCATCTCTTTGCTTCAGGGTCTCCAATAGATCTTCATGATCAATAGTACTAATAGTCCAAATTTCTTTTGTCTTTGGTCTTCCTTGATGCTTTGACAACTTGACATTTGTTTCTATAAAAAGGTGTGAATACATGAGAATAGTTTTGTTCTTCTCATTGTCTTCAAATGTGGGAATTACATTCTTTCTAATCATGTATGTTCACAACCATGTTCACACAACAACAACTGAAATAGTAGGATATGTGAACCCATCACCATCTATCATCGATTATACAAGATTTTTTTTACCTAATACACAATGTGCTAACCAATAATATGACCTCTCCTCATTCCCCTGCGGTGCAACCAATGCAAAAACATCTCCTGGCTTCAGAAGATCTGAAAGATGGTCACACTCAACTGAAGTGTCCATGTCATCATTTCTTTTAGAGAGTGTCAAAGATAAAGGAGTTAGATACTATGGAACCCATGTATCCACCCACTCACTTGACTCACAATGATCCCAATCATACTGAAAACACATGGGTAAAAAACAAGCCAACTCTCATGTCCAAATGGTCCATGTACTACTATTGGAGCTTCAGAATGAATGCATTTTTGAAGAGTTTTTCACTGTTTGAAAATCTAATCTATCTCCTATAGTTCCCTCAACCAACCAAAATAATCTATGCACTATAGAATCAAGAGTCCCTCTTGTGACAATGTTAAAGTACACCAATCAACAATAGAATGAGCATCAAGAAGTAAAACACCTAAAATCCTCAATTGCTCCTTATCTAGAGCTCTCTTCACACACACACCTGCTCCATCATGCTCCCCTTTCCCATACCCTGACTCAAAAAAACTCCAAATATGAGGTACACCTCTCTCCACATGCATTCTACACAACCAATAAAACATTCTAGCATTCTTAAATTGACTGGTGAAATTATCTGACGAAATGAGATGCCTATCCATAGCAATACCATTTTCTTGCAAGAAGTCAAAATAGTTCTGGAAACAATGTTGAACAAACTCATGAGAGTGAGACTTGTCATCGCTCATATAAAAATGGTACTCTCTAATTATCTTTCACTCATATTTTTTCTATCGGGGGAATGTCTATATGTGATGTGTACAAAAATAGCAACCTGAATGGAATTGTAGTATTGAGCTTGAGTCTCATTTTTGGGTTGCAATGTATAGTTCTCCACAAAGTCTACAATAGATAAAATAGTTCTAATGGGGAAAGTGTCCTTACATGTCTTGAATTGTTGATCCAACCATTGAGACCTGTGACTATGCCTTGCATACTTGTAAAAAAGATTTGTCTTGAAATTTGAGATAAAATCAGCAACATTGTATTCTTTTGCAACTAACTCACATCTAGAGCCTTCACCTCCACTCTTCAATGTATATTTCACTGTTTCATATACCATTTTTTGGACGAGTCTAAATTCCAAAATTTTGTTCCAAACCCTCCTGAAAACATGTTCTAAACTTTGACAAGCCACCACATTCTAAGCACTTGGCATTTAAGCAATATTTTTTATAAAATAAACAACCATCATCTCTATGACATAAAAATTGATCTAGCAAGTCTCTTGATGATTTGGGAAGACCACTTGCACCAAAATCCTCTAGCATTTCATTAGTATGCAAAGTAGAACAAATGGACCATAATAATTCATGATGCATTGAAAACTCAACATGATATTTGCAACAACATGTATTCTGAATCTTAAGGGATACACAATAAAATGGCTTCACGGATTCAAAAGACCTTTGTGATATTTTCAATGTTGGATGTGTCTCACAAATTTTTTTATACAACATTGTTTGACTTACCTTCACATAATGTTTAGGATGTGGAGTGCGGTCTCGATTGCTAACTCTCAACTTCAAGACATCCCACATTTGGTGACACTCTTGAGTTAGCATCCCAAAATTGTTGAATTTCATCCTTGACAACATCTGTTAGCTTCTTATCAAAATGTGGAAGTCTCCTACCATAAGCTCATGTATCAATTTGAAGTGGATCATCAAGTCTTTCTCTTCTTGCAAGTGCTCTACCCAAAGTTTTACGGTCTATATTGAAGTCAACACAAGTTTGTCTCATCAAACGAGCCTTTCTCAACTGATGACTTACTAAGGAGGTTGTAATAACCCTCCGAGAAACTCTCTTGTCTTTTTCTCTACTAGTCTTCCCAATGCTATTGAGAGCATTGAAAAGATTCTTCACAAAAATGACATTTCTCTCCATTTTCTTGTTCACACGAATCTTCAATTTCACAAGCATAGGTCTCATCTTTTGCATCTTTAACAACTGTACAAAAATTTAACATTGCTCAACCAATGTCTTGTTTCCAAAAAATTCATCATAAAATCTTGAATCCAACAACCTAATGGTTCTATGTGACCTCTTTCCTTCCCAATTATTCATAATGTTCTCCTCAATTTCAATTAACCATTTAGGTGTTCTTGAAAGCCCCGAATTGAAGATTGATTATCTTTATTGCAAGGGACTTCATTTCGCATATAATTTGGAGATGTGTAACATTCATGTGGTTCTTGTGCAACATTTTCATTCCCCAAGTCTACATTTTCAATCTCCATCTGTACATTTTCATCTTCATTCCATTCATTGGCATTCCCCAAATCTATGTTTTCATTCCCCAAGTCTACATTTTCATTCTCCATCTCTACATTTTCATCTTCACTCCATACATTGTTATTCACAAATTTAATTTCCATATTATTTTCAAATTCAACATCCTCTTCACTTACAACTACATTTAGGGGGTCACCTTGATTAATGTTTAACATACCTTCTCTCCTTCTTTGGTGATTTTCCTTATCTTTTTCCCTATATGCTTAAATTTCTTCATTTGTCACCTTCCTCTTGCGTTTAGCCTTTCGATGACTACTGCTTCCCATCGTGGAGACCACAAGTTGACAAAAGACAAAAAATGGGCCCCAAATCACTTTTTTTTTTCTGTAATGCGTGAAAAAAATATGAAATCCCATGCTTCTTTGGTCTGTGGGGAAAGGGAATATTTTGGTCAAATATGACCAGTCCAAAATTGGGTACTTGATTACCAATCAGGTACCCGATATTTCTAGGCAGATGAAAAAAAGGGTGGGAGAAAATGAAAAAATTGAACTTTTACATATAAAATGGGGTATATAATATATATATAATGTATATTATATATATACTAATGTATTATATACTAATGTATATAATATATATATAAAAGAGGCATATGATATATATATATATAATCTATATTATATATATACTAATGTATATATATATATATATATATATATATATATATATATATATATATATATATATATATAATGTATTTGATAAGGCATACTAGGACCCCTTGTAATTTTGGGAGTCTGACTATACTGAATAAGTAGATGTCATAATCTATTCTAGAAACTAGTGCTAGGACCCCTAGGAAGTCCCCATGACCCCTTTTGACACATTTGAATGCTCAAGTGTGTCCGAAGGGGTCGTAGGACCCATTATGACACACTTGAGCATTCCAATATGTCAAAAGGGGTCATGGGGACTTCCTAGGGGTCCTAACACATGATAAGGAGTACTATGACCCCTAGGAAGTCCTGATGACCCCTTTTGACACATTCGAACACTCAAGTGTGTCCGAAGGGGTCATAGGACCCCTTATGACACTTGAGCATTCCAATGTGTCAAAAGGGGTCATGGGGACTTCTTAGGGGTCCTAACATGTGATAAGGTGCACTAGGAACCCTAGGAAGTCCCCATGACCCCTTTTGAAACATTTGAATGCTCGTAGGACCCCTAAGACACACTTGAGCATTCCAATGTGTCCAAAGGGGTCATGGGGACTTCCTAGGGGTCCTAATGTGTGATAAGGCATACTAGGACCCCTAGGAAATCCCCATGACCCCTTTTGACACATTTGAATGCTCAAGTTTGTTCGAAGGCATTGTAGGACCCCTTAGGAAACACTTGAGTGTTCCAATGTGTCAAAAGGGGTCATGGGGACTTCCTAGGGGTCTGTACGTGTGATAAGGCATACTAGGACCCCTAGGAAGTCCTCATGATCCCTTTTGACATATTTGAATGCTCAAATGTGTTCGAAGGCATCGTAGGACCCCTTAGGACACACTTGAGTGTTTCAATGTGTCAAAAGGGGTCATGGGGACTTCCTAGGGGTCCTAACACATGATAAGGTGTACTAGGACCCCTAGGAAGTCCCCATGACCCCTTTTGACACATTTGAATGCTCAAGTGTTTTTGAAGGGGTCGTAGGACCCCTTATGACACACTTGAGTGTTCCAATGTGTCAAAAGGGGTCATGGGGACTTCCTAGGGGTCCTAACATGTGATAAGGCATACTAGGACCCCTAGGAAGTCCCCATGATCCCTTTTGACATATTTGAATGCTCAAGTGTGTTTGAAGGGGTTGGAGGACCCCTTATGACACACTTAAGTGTTCCAATGTGTCAAAAGGGGTCATGGGGACTTCCTAGGGGTCCTAACCTATGATAAGGTGTACTAGGACCCCTAGGAAGTCTCCATGACCCCTTTTGACACATTTGAACACTCAAGTGTGTCTGAAGGCATCGTAGGACCCCTTAGGACACACTTGAGTGCTCAAATATGTCCAAAGGGATCATGGGGATTTCCTAGGAGTCCTAACATGTGATAAGGTGTACTAGGACCCCTAGGAAGTTTTCATGACTCCTTTTGACACATTTGAACACTCAAGTGTGTCCGAAGGTGTCGCAAGACCCCTTAGGAAACACTTGAGCATTCCAATGTGTCAAAAGGGGTCATGGGGACTTCCTAGGGATCCTAACACACGATAAGGCATACTAGGACCCCTAGGAAGTCCTCATGACCCCTTTTGACACATTTGAATGCTCAAGTGTGTCCAAAAGCATCGTAGGACCCTTTAGGACATAGTTAAGCATTCTAATGTGTCAAAAGGGGTCACGAGAACTTCCTAGGGGTCCTAACGCATGATAAGGTGTACTAGGACCCCTAGGAAGTCCCCATGACCCCTTTTGACACATTTGAATGCTCAAGTGCATCCAAAGGGGTTGTAGGACCCCTTAGGACATACTTGAGCATTCCAATGTGTCCATAGGGGTCACAGGGACTTCCTAGGGGTCCATTTCTACATAGCTAGGATTTACGGTGCCTGTAAAAGGCACAACTATGCCCTTGTAGGGACTCATGCTCATGCTCAAAATCATATTATTTTCATGCATTACTTCATTAATATCTACTCTGGGAGGAAGATTATAATTTCCATATTTCTATAAGCCCTGAAATATTTTTGTTGTTATCACTCTCTACCTCCGCTCTCTCAATTTAGTTGTCTCCCTCTCCATTGCACTCAGCTTAGCCATCCTTACCTACTCTTTAACAAAGATTCTCCAAAAAATGAAAAGTTTCCTAGAGAATATCCACAATTCGTATACAAAAGCATCATACAGGAAAAATGACAAAAAATTAATAGCTAAAAGGTAAAATTTATCATGAATGCCGCCAGTACCAAGGTCATACCCATTGTCAAATCCTGGCCTATGACATGAAAAATGAGCAAAGCAAGTGAAATGAAAGGGAAGTATGGATCAAATAGCGAAGGTGCATCAAATTGAATCAATATCATAATATATGCAAAAAATACTGTTACAGACAAAAATATTTGCATATTAATGGGAAAGAGTGCGAAGAGCTTCTTGGACCCATGATAGAAACTATTAAGGAATTGCATGATATATTACTCAATGATGCAAGGAATATTATTGTTGAACATGGGATTGCAGCTACATCTATTCAATATATAGAGGAAGATATAGAAAATCTTCTTAATAGAGAGATTTATGTGAGAGAAAAGGACATTTCAAAAGAAAATGGTTATCTTGGTGCCATCCAAGGTATGCCAATTACTCAGGACGAAGAGACAAAGCCCACAGTTAATGGGAAAGAGTGGGAAGAGCTTGTTGGACCCATGATAGAAGTTACAGATAAGGAGGAAGAGCTAGGAAGGGGAAACAACAAAGGAAAGAAGTAAGATATGCATGTGAGCCTATGTCAGATGATGATGATGAGTACTCACCATCTGCGAGTAGCTTAAGTAACAAGTGTTGTGGAATTATCCACAGAGCAATGTGAAATGAAGCCTCAAATTGGTTTAGTAGGCAAAGAATTTGGTCATGCACTTCATCCTAGTACCATAAATATTTCTATTAGAAATGCCTATTCGTCAATGGCCTTCCATTTATGGGACTTGGGAGACCAGGTTACTCATGTTGGGCATTATCCCTCAAATGTAAGTTCATTGCCACCTTTGGCAAGGCAGTCTCACTCCTCATTTTACAACAAAGGGAAACCATCTATGGTCCAAGGTTTTAATTTAGTTGACAAGTGGAGAGCTTCTCAAGGTACTGATCTCTTTCATAGAGAAGTTCCTAATTCATCTCAAGGTTCTCATTTAGGTGACCAACAACTTGGAGGTCCACAAATAGACCCATTGATTTCCCAAATTGGTAAAAGGGTAGATGCAGTTTTGGAAAGAGTATCCCAATTGAAGAGAAATGGAAATTCCAGTGACCATAAAGTTATTGCAGATCCAATGGGTGTATCTCCTCCACTGACAAATATAACTACTTCCAAAGACTTGAGTTTAAATGGAGACTGTCTGTTCCCAAACAAGCCCCATTCGAGCAGATGAACCAGATGTTGCTTGAGTAAAGAAGATAGTGGTTTATTAAAGCATCTGCATTATCCCACTTGCTCTCAGTTACTACTTTTTGAGTGGCTTGCCAACTACTTCTGTGTAGGATTTATGTAATATATAATGTCCTCATGCAAGTACATGAGAGTTTTTGTAAACATTTTCTACTGTAAAGGGTTCATGAGCAATATCAAAGAAAAGGTTCTTCCATGTATTATTTAGACACTTATCAATTAGGAAACCATTTTTCTCCCATTACATGGTAGAAATGCCTAGATTCACTTTGTGGGTGTCAATAGGCAGCAAGATGAGCGAAGAAATATTTGTGAAGAGGAAGTACAAATGTTACTGTCCAAAACCATTTGGAGAGTAATATTCTTCTTCTGATTGTAATAAGAAACTCAAAATGCAGAAGACAACAAATAGCTAGGGCATTTATTTCCTATGACCTATGTCAATTTGAGTTTAATTCCTATTGATGATATTCTCAATGTGTAAAAGTAAAGTGATGTGTTATTTTAAAATGGTGTTGACTAAAATTTATGAACATATGTCAAATATCCATTTTTTCCAAAATTTTAAATAGAACTAGTGGTAATATAATCAAATTTGTGAATTTCACATCCAATCATTAGATGTTAATCAAAAGTACAACACAGTAATATTTTTGAACCGATAAACAATCTTAGTCTTACTTCAAACCTACTCCCGTGTATGTGGGTTCTTGGAGGTATCTACTGAACAATGCGTGGATTTGTAATGTCCCTATCCAGGACCTTACTCACTTTTCTTAAAACTCCTAATTAGAATTTGGATTTCTAATGCCCGCTGTGATATTATTTAAGTTTTCCTTTCTCCTTACTGATTAATATTATAATGAATTGGTTATCCTTCCCCTTCTCTCTCTCTCTCTCTCTCTCTCTCTCTCTCTCTCTCTCTCTCTCTCTCTCTCTCTCTCTCTCTCTCTCTCTTACTCTGTCCCCTTCCCCTTATCTCTGTCCCCATCCCCTTCTCTCTCTCTCTCTCTCTCTCTCTCTCTCTCTCTCTCTCTTTATCCTTGTCACCTCACTCTCTCTCTTCCTCTCTCAGCCCCCGCCACCTTCTCACTCTCTCTCTTCCTCAATGGCCGCCCATGAATTTTTTAAATGGCGAATTGATTTCCTTTGCTTCTTTCAATGGCCATCCATGATTTTTCTGCAATCTTCCAACCTTTTGTACATAGTTGTAAAATACATATTAATATATATTATATGCATATAAAATAATATGTAATATATGATATATAATGTGACATTTAATATTAATATATATTAAATAATATTTAATGTAAAATGTATATTCTATAATATTTAATATATATAATATATAATCTAATATATATAGGTTTTGAGAAATGGGAGGGAGAAAGGGGAGGGAAAAATGAAAAATCAAAATTTTGCTGGCCTTTTCGGGTACCCAAAAATATCGGGTACCCGATTAGGCTCAGTATTTCTTTGTGCACCAAACCTACATGGTCAACTATTGAAATGTCTCAAAAATGTGTTTTTCCCTTGTTT
Organism: Chamaecyparis obtusa; assembly: GCA_027943335.1. Lineage (NCBI taxonomy): Eukaryota > Viridiplantae > Streptophyta > Pinopsida > Cupressales > Cupressaceae > Chamaecyparis > Chamaecyparis obtusa. Next base: position 1,333,450 of record BSBK01003428.1, on the reverse strand, counting down.
CTCTGAGTTCCAGACTTCGACCATGTAGCTGACAACTTTTTTTTCACCCGAATTTGATGAAACAAAAAGGGTATCTTAAGGAGATTATTAGCTTTCTATCAATATAATTGCTGTCAAATTTTGAATTCGGTAAGTAATTATTAGTTATTTTCTAATTGAGTTACCTCTAAAGTGCCAATTTATATACTAATTGAAAAATGACTATAAATTTCAGACAGTATAACATTTTTGAAATCCAAAAAAAGCATCACATTCTATGCTTCACCTACTATAAGGAATTTTTTTTCATTTGAATTTTGTAAAGTTTTGAATGAGTTAAGATGGTCAGACATGGGAGTTTTTTAATTCTGAAAACGTTGTAGCAGAAAATTCATAATTAATTATTTTTTTGGAATAAAACTATAAAAAAATATGCGTCACATTCGGGTATGAGTCTACTACTTATATATAAAATCTCATAATAAAATATTATCATTTGATTATGATTAAGGTGGTCAGACATACACCTACTTCTTATTTTTTTCCATAAATTTTTGTACTACTGCATTGAAATCTATACTTTTCACCAATCATACTAACTTTTTTTCAAAAAAGGCCTAGTATTTTAGAAACTACATTCAATTTTCTATAGATTCTATTCTTACAACTTTTTGATATTAGGTTGATAGCTAGTTGAAATTTTCACGTGAAGTTGACTAACCCTGATTTTTTGATTTTTCATTGCCACTTAAGGGTATAGTTTGGCCCCTCATGATCTTGCACATACCCCATAACTTTTTTATATGATTGCAAGTATAGATGAAACTCAACATGATTTCAACAACAACAAGTTTCACGAACCTTATTTATGTGTACAAAGAAAGGGCGCAACCTCTGAAACATTCTTTGACATATTTTCACATCTGAAAATTCTTTCTTGAATGCTTCAAATAATTCACTTTGTGTTGTATCTATAAAATGTTTTGGATGTGCAGTTTTCATACCAGTCTCTTCATCTTTCATCTGTATTGTATCCTTTCTATTAGAAGAAACATGAGAGTGAGCAATCCAATATTCAATGACAAGTTTTTTTGCACATCTTCAGAAATTCTATCTTTTCGAGGAAGCCTACAAATATTTACCCAATTTTTTTCAATGTTTTCATCTAACATATTTCTCTTCCTGATATATCTTTGAATAGTTCTTGTAGATACATTCAGCAAATAAAAAATTGCATGCACTTATTTTCTCTATGCCAACCTCCTACTAGATAAAGTAGTCATAATTGCTCTACGTGCAACACTTAAATCAGCTCCTCGACTTGAGTTATTAATGTTTTTCAATGCATCTTGTAAATTTTGAACTATTGTTAGATTTACATTGTCTCCTGAGTTTTTCTTGTTGTCAACACCCAACAACTTTAAAACAAGAGTCATTTCTTTTTTCCTGAATAACCTAACAAATAATTGAGCTTTTGCAACCATACTTTTATTTTCAAAATATTCATCCCAAAGTTTTTTTGCAATGATTTTTAATTGTACTTTCACATAACATTTCTTTAGATGAAATTGGACTGAAAAGTGAATCCTCATCCATCTCTATCAAATTGCCCATGCCAAAAGATACATTTACACCTCTAGAACTACCAATTTATTCCCCTACTTGAATTGCATCTTCTTGAATGTCAGTAGGTTCTTCCTGAACTTCAATAGGTTGATCTTGATTATGTTTTGTATGATATTTTTTGTCATCCTTTATTCAATCATATTTTCTTAATCTATTCCTTTTATTGCCCATTGCAAAAATTGTTCAGATTGAAAAATATAAAAGAATCACTTAACTGGAAAAACTCACACATTTGTATAAAAGTTCACGCTCATAAGCAACCAAAATATATATACATATTTATCATTCACAAAATCACAACAATCTAATCTTGTAAAATTTGTCAAGGACAATGAAAAAAAATACAATCACTCCAAAATCATCCACCTATCTTGGAAACACAATGAAGACAATATTTTCCAATGAATAATTACAAAAAAGGTTTTCAAACCTTACCTTAAACCATGACTCGACAAAAACTGTGCAAAGAACAATCCAACAATCTTGAAATTTCCCAAAGCTTTCACAGTCCTCCAATTCAATCTCAGAGCCAAAATCTATAAACTTGTATATCAAATACTAGCCAAAATCCTCTTAATAAAGAAAACCGAATAAGAGCTTCAATGCATGCAACACCATAAACAGGTAAACTCCCATGTGAAAAATAGAAAAGAATCACTTAACTTGAAAACACTAAATCAAAAATTGACATGCAATACCCAAATATAAAATAAAAATTATTAATAAATTTCAAAAAACTATTAAAAATCACTTAATTCAAGATAAAATTAAAATAATTAATAAATTAAAAAAATATATTAAAAATCACTTAATTCAAGATAAAAACCACTTAACTCTTACAAATAAAATTAAAATAATTTATAAATTTAAAAAAACTATAGAAAACCAATTTTATTTAAAAAACTGATCGTATTGTTAAAATTTAGATTTTAGGGATTTGGTCATACAGGGGACCATGTTTGGTCGCTAATAGGTTTGACCAAACCAGGTCTGGCTAGACCCCTTCCGGCCGGACTAGGTTCGACTGGACCTATGTGGAATCCTATTTGGCAGCCAAGTAAGAAAAAATGGGTGGCTCTCAGAAGTTCTCACTTATGGACCTGATTTCTCTGTAAAAATTTTCCTTTCTGTAAAATCTAAAAATACTGTTTTGTAGAGCTCAGAGTCAAGATTATGGTCATGTAATTTTTATCATGTTTTGATTTCATATAATATATGATAAGTTGAAAATACTTCAAGTAGGTATTTTAACATTTAAGAACACACTTGTTCGAAAAATATTAAAAATAACAAATCATGTCAGAAAAATTAAAACTTTATATTTAACACTAGAGGAGAGAGTCCTCTTCAAGAATATATAATTTTATTTTTTTAATGGTGTAGATTTGATAGGGAAAATTTGACGCAAACAAAAAACTATTGATTTCAGGTAACATCGACTTTGGATACTTATAACAAACAAAATACATACCGAAATCTAATCTTTTTTTTTTATGCACTAGCTATATATGTCATCTAAAACATATTATGGAATTAGAGGAAAAAAATATTATTTTCATATAGTTTGTTGATGTGAACTAGACCCTATATTTTTAGCATATTTCAGGAATAAAAAAATGGACTTCAAAAATTAAAAAACTATGTCAATTTTTGTTCAATTTTTTTAAAAAAAATTATAAGCATAAACTTCATCAAATTTTACACATTTCATTAGTTTACATCATCTTCAAATTCTAAACAAAAATGCCACTTTTATGTCGTTAAAGTTGAAAAATTTGCATGTTGTAATCCTTTTCCTTTATAAAAGTGTGACACAAGTTTGTACTTTTACCCATTTATATTTATCTCTCCAAATCTCTCTATATATTTTCTCTTCCTCTATACCTTGGTCTTCCTCTCTACCTATAGACATGACTCTCTCTATCTAGCAATCCATCACCCTCTTTCTAGAGCTCTATATTTATATCTCTTCGTAGCTCAATCTCCATTCCGACATATTTATTCTTTAATCTCTTCCATATCTCCACCTCATTATCTTTGTATCTCTATATACCTACCTCCATTTATCAATTCTCATCTCTATCTTTAAATTTCTATCTACTTTAAACTACCTATACTATTGGCAGGAACTTTGACACATTGCATCTCTTATTTTAAATATAACATACATACATAAAATTCTATACAACAACCGATGGCTTGCATTAGCAATCACAATCAACAAAGAATCACAAGAAATTTTACAAGGGAAAACAATGTCATTCAAGTTAGAGAATCTATTTGTGGTCAAAGTGGGCATTCTACAAATAAATTTGAGGCTTTAGGTCGTCATCCTCCTTCTATTCAAGTGGTCAAAACTAGGTTTTTGCAAGAACAATATGGGAACCCTTTTTCTGTTGGGATAAGGTGACTCAACCTTAAGAGCCTTTTTATTGGTTAATTATTTATGCATTTTAGGAAAGACGTTTAATGGGACCAAATCTTGTACAATGATAAACATGGAGCACAATTAGAAAGCTTATCTTTTGGCATATTCTCTTGGATTTGTATTTTATGCAAGAGTTATGCATAAAGGGAGTTTCTAGAAATAGTTTTTAAATATATTAAATGTAGATGCTTTTGAAATAGTTTCCTTTTGCATGAAAACTCTATAAATACAATGTGTTGCTGAAGAGAATAGGGAGAGAGAAGTATTTGAAAAGCGTTGTTATGTTTTCTGAATTATTCTGGATCTAGATATCACAACTGATTACTCATGGAGAGCATTGGCTCTTGAAATTGTATTGTAACTGATTTGTTTTTTATAATACAATTGGGTTTGTCTTTGGAGTTTAGGGATTTTTCCCAAAAGGGTTTTCCCATGTATATCTGGTGTTATGTGTTTATTTTCTTAAATATGAGTTTTTAATGTGTTTATCTAGTTTGCAAAAGTCAAGGGTTTGTAAGAAATTTTTGCATCGTCTTTCCTGTTAGATTTATCATTTGGAAGCCTTATTTCACACTTGGCTTCCTTTTAGTTGGTATCAGAGCCTGGTCAAATTTGTTATTGTTTTTGGGTAGAATGGTTTTTTGTGTTGGTTTAGTTCCAGTGAGAGTTTTGCAGAGGAATATTCCATAACCTTGTTGTAGGTTAGATATGGAAAAAATATCCAACAGAGTAGAGATGGATAAATTTAATGGAAGAAATTTTGAGTTGTGGAAACTCGAAAAGGAGGACATGCTTGTAGATAGAGATCTATGGGTTGTGGTTTCTTCAACAAAACCCCAAGCTACATCATAGGATGAGTGCCCGACAAAATGGACAGGAAAGAAAAGGTTTTGATAAGACTATGTTTGGCTGATTTAGTGCTCCTAAATGTCCATGAAGAGAAGATTACAACTGAACTTTGGAAGAAGCTTGGTGATATTTATTAGGAGGATTTCTTGGTAAATAAGTTATTCTTGAGAAAGAAGTTGTATTCTCTAAGCATGGAGAAAGGAGGGTATGTTGCTAATCACTTGAACTCTTTTAATATGATAGTTTCTCAGTTGAATTTTGTTGGTGAAAAAATTGATGATCAAGATGAATGTATGTTTTTGTTATGTTCTTTTCTGGACTTGTGGGATCACCTTGTTATGGCCATTGGAAGCACAACAACCACTTTCAAATTGGAGGATGTGGTTGGTTCACTATTATCTGAAGAAATGCAAAGAAAATCTTCTAAGATAGCTAAGGGGGCCCTAGTTTCTCATAGTAGAACAATGGAGAAAGACAAGAAGGGAAAATCCAAGTCTCCAGGGAGATCTAATCTCCTGGTAAAAAGTCCAAGGAAAACTATTGGAACTGTAGGAAACCTAGTAATTTTTGGAAAGAGTGCAAGGAGGAGAAGAAAATGAAAGATAAAAAGGATTTCTCTGATTCTGAATCTAAAAAATCCTCTCAACATGATATAGATAATTTTTTCACAACCTTGGAAACACATGCATCATAAGATGTGTGGTTGATAGATTCAGGTGCTTCTTTCCACATGAGATCTCACAGAGATTGGTTTTCTTAGTATGAAGAGTTTGATGGTTGGAATGTGTATCTAGGTGATTACTCTCACCTATATGTTGTTGGCTATAGATGAGTCAAGATTATATTCCCTAATGGTAGAGTGAAGGGTATTGATGATGTATTGCATATCCCTAGTTTGGTACAAAGCCTACTTTTAGTCAACAAGCTTGGTGATTTGGGTATGCAAGTTATTTTCTCAAGCATAGTGGATGAAAGATGATAAGAGGCTATATGGTTCTTGCTAAGGGTGTTCAAATTGGCACCTTGTATAGGCTAGATGCATGCACAGTTTAGTGCAATAATGCTTCTATGAAGTCCAAGAAAAGGGCTTTGCATTCTTCATGCTCACCATCAGATTAAAAAAAGAAGAAGACAATTGTTTCTACATCTCATGGTCATTCTTTTTGGGTACCTAAGGGTAAAAATGCTTTGGAGATGAAGCTCCTAGCTAAGAAGACAATTCTTTGGCACCAAAGTCTTGGTCACATTGGTCAGAAGGGTCTTAGAGCCCTAAAGAATAAGAGCCTTGTTGAAGGCCTTGATGATTGTAATCTAGAGTTTTACATTTGTGAACATTTTATTTATGGTAAACAACACCACGTTTCTTTTTATTCTAGTTCTAATAAGTCTTCTAGGGTTTTGGATTATATTCATTCAGATGTGTTTGGTCTTGTTAATGTTCCTTTGATATCTAGATCTATGTATTTTGTGTCATTCATAGATGATTATAGTACAAGGATATTTTTTTATTTCCTTAGAAGTAAATCTGAATTCTTTAGTCAGTTTAAGAAATTTAAGCCTTTGGTTGAAAATCAGTCTGATAGAAAAAATAAGTGTTTGAGGACTGATAATGGCAGTGAGTTTTGTTCGATAAAATTTGATAGGTTCTATAAGGATCATGGAATTGAGAGACATAATACAACTCCATACACCCCATGATAAAATGGAGTCATAGAGAGGATGAACAAAATATTGATGGAGAGGGATAGGATTACGATGAGTGGTGATGGGCTTGAACAAAAGTTATGGGTTGAAGTTGTAGCCACTTCATGTTATTTAGTTAATAGATCTCCTAGTTTAGCACTTGTTGAAAGGAAACCCATGGAGGCATGGTTTGGCAAGAATCTCTCATTGAGACATATCAGAGTCTTTGGTTGTGAGGAATATGCTCATGTCTCAAGTGAAATAAGATCAAAACTGGAGAACAAGGCAATTAAGTGTATCTTCATTGTCTATGGTGTTGACATGAAAGGTTAGAATATTTAAGATCCAGTTGTAGAGAAGGTACTTTATAGTAGAAGTGTGATATTTCATGAGCTAAAACCTTCTAGAGTTGATTTGAAACTAGAGAAGGAAGAGAAATAGAAAAATGAGGTAGTTTAGATACCATTTATTCCTATAAGAAATGAACTAGGAGCTCCTATTGGACCTGATGATGAGAAGAGCTCAAGAAGGTTTGAAAGTTCTGAAAAAGAGCTACAACCTCAACCTCAACCTCAACCATTGAGGAGGTCTACTCATGAAAGAAAATGACCTGATAGATATGTTTATTCACTTGAAAGGTTTGGATATTCTTTGTTAGATTCTAGTTGTATATTTTCTTTGATTGCTAACACTCATGAGCCTAGGAATGTTAGAGAGGATATGGATATGCATGATGCAGATTCTTGGATGGAAGCCATGAATTAAGAGATGGTAGCATTGAAGAAGAATGCTACATGGGATTTGGTACCTTTTCCTAAAGGACAAAAACCCGTTGGATGTAAATGGGTGTTCGAGAAGAAATTGGGTTCAGATGGTAGTGTTGAGAAGTATAAGACATGACTAGTCACAAAGGGGTATTCACAGGTGGAGGTAATTGATTATGGTGAAATATTCTCTCATGTAGCTAAGATGACATCCATTCAATTCTTGTTATCACTTGCAGCATCTTATGACTTTGAAGTTGAGAAAATGGATGTGAAGACAACATTCCTTTATGGTGATTTGTTAGAGGAAATGTACATGTCACATCCAGAGAATTTCATTGAAAAAGGTAAAGAAAACTTTGTTTGTAAGTTGAAGAAATCTCTGTATGGCTTGAAACAGTCTCCTAGAATGTCATATCAAAATTTTGACACCTATGTGTTTTCTTTGGGATTTCTAAGATCTAAATCTAATCATTGTGTATATTATAAATCTTAAAACAGTCAAATTATTATCATAATCTTGTATGTGGATGATATATTGTTTATTGGGAATGGTAAAAGAATGATTTAAGATTTGAAGTCTTAATTAGAAACACAATTTGAAATGAAAAATAGGTGTAACTAGGGTCTGTGCAAGATCATGAGGGGCCAAAAAATGGCAATGTGAAAAATATTCACTTTTCACTCATCTAAAAGCACATGAAAGCGCTTGTTGACTTTTTAGTAGGCCTGGGTGTCAGTACACCTGGCCAAAGCTGCCACCAAAGCACATACCTAATCGGGTACCCGAAAATATTGGGTACCTGATATTCTCCTGCAAATGAAAAACCGACAGGAGCAAATGAAAACAATCAAACTTTTACATATATTTATGTATATAATATATTTATAAAAAAGAGGCATATGATATATATAATGTATATTATATATGTACTAATGTATTATAATAGACTAATGTATTATATATATTAATGTATTAAATATACTAATATATATAATATATTATATATATATTAATGTATAATATATGCTAACATATATATATATATATATATAATACATATACTAATGTATACTAATATATTATATATAATATTACAAATTAAGGAGAAACTCTTGCAGAAATATGGAAATTATAATCTTCCTCCTAGAGCATACATTAATGAAGTTCTGCGTGCCTTAGCAGAGGAAGCCAGCTGGATTGTTCAAGCTTACGGTACTACATACAGAAATGTGGTATGTATTTTTGGCCTAAATTTTTTTCTCATTTCTTTTAGGTCTTTAAAGGTTGTCAGCTAAATCTTTGTATTAAATGTGCCTTTTAGAGGTGTCGTAAACCCTAGCTACGCAAAAATGGAGGCTTTGAAGAATAGTTCACTGGAGGCAGAGAGAGACTCCCTAGGGGTCCATTGGAATGCTCAAGTGTGTCTTAAGTGGTCTTAGGATCCTAATACCACTTAAGACACACTTGAGCATTCTAATGTGTCAAAAGGGGTTCTGGGGACTCCCTAGGGGTACTAGTACACCTTATCATGCATTAGGACACCTAGAGAGTCCCCATGAACCCTTAAGACACATTGGAATGCTCAAGTGTGTCTTAAGGGGTTTTAGGACCCCTTAGGACACACTTGAGCATTGTAATGTGTCAAAAGGGGTCATGGAGACTCCCTAGAGGTCATAGTATGTCTTATCATGCCTTAGGACCCCTAGAGAGTCCCCATGATCACTTCAGACACATTGGAACACTCAAGGGTGTCTTAAGGGGTCGTAGGACCCCTTAAGCCACACTTGATCATTCTAATGTGTCAAAAGGGGTCATGGGGACTCCCTAGGGGTCCTAGTACACCTTATCTGACACATTAGAATGCTCAAGTGTGTCTTAAGGGATATTAGGACCCCTTAAGACACACTTGAGCATTTGAATATGTCAAAAGGGCTCATGGGGACTCCCTAGGTGTCCTTGTATGCCTTATCATGCTCTAGGATGCCTAGGGAGTCCCCATGACCCCTTTTGATGCATTAGAATGCTCAAGTGTGTCTTATGGGATCCTAATACCCCTTAAGACACACTTGAGCATTCCAATGTGTCAAAAAGGGTCAAGGGGACTCCTTAGGGGTCCTAGTACTCCTTATCATGCATTAGGACACCTAGGGAGTTCCCATGACCCCATTTGACACATTGGAAAACTCAAGTGTGTCTTAAGGGGTCGTAGTACCCCTTAAGACACACTGGAGCATTTCAATGTGTCAAAAGGGGTCATCAGGACTCCCTAGGGTTCTTAGTATGCCTTATCATGTGTTAGCACCCCTAGGGAGTCCCGATGACCCCTTTTGACACATTGGAATGCTCAAGTGTGTCTTAAGGGGTCGTAGGACCCCGTAAGACAAACTTGACCATTCCAATGTGTTGAAAGGGGTCATGGGCACTCCTTGGGTGTCCTAATGTGCAGTAGGATGCCTAGGGAGTCTCCATGACCCCTTTTGAAGCATTAGAATGCTCAAGTGTGTCTTAAGGGTTCCTAAGACCCCTTAAGACACACTTGAGCATTCCAATGCATCAAAAGGGGTCATGGGGACTCCCTAAGGGTCCTAGTATGCCATATCACATATCAAGACACGTAGGGAGTTCCCATCACCCCTTTTGACACATTAGAATGCTCAAGTGTGTCTTACGGGGTCCTAGTACACCTTATCTGACGTTGAGACTCTCTAAGGTAGGACCCCTGAAAGCACACTGGAGCGTTCCAATGTGTCAAAAGGGGTCATCGAGACTCTCTAGGGGTCCTAACATGTGATAAGGTGTACTACGACCCCTAGGGAGTCTCAATGACCCCTCTTGACTGTTAGGAATAAGGTGTCTCAACCTTGGATAATTCCTATTCTTATTATTTGTTTTGTAAATGTATTTTTTGCAAATAATGTAATTAAGTGTGAGTGTACATGTCTAGTTGGCATGTTGATGTGTCACTCCACTTGATGTTTTGGCATCTTGTGCGTAAGGAGATCATGACTGAAATGGTCATGACAAATTCCTATGATGCGTAAGAACTATTTAAGGAATGTGCTATGACAGGTGTAAGAGCATCTTATGACTTGGGCCTATTTGGGTGCCCAAGAAGAAGTGGTTGGTGTGTGTAAGAGAATATGCCAAAAATAGGTTGGTATGATAGATTCTCTTACACTTCTCTTGTGACCGTTATTTTTGGTGGATTCTATGACAAGCTGTCATAGTCTATTCTAGGGATGGTTGCAATATCTTTGTTAAAGTAGTTAACGAATCTAAAATTGTAAGGATTTATAAGAATTTGCACAATACTCTCCTATAGAGATTAGCGTAGGAAGTTGTTTCCGCCCTGAGTTTCCTTACAAGTGGTATCAGAGCTTGATCAACTTTTGATCCTAGTTGTTGGGTAGGGTTTTTTGAGCTGATCTCAAGTTTGAGTGGGAGTTTTTTCCAGAGCATTCTGAATCTTATTTGCAGATTGAGATGGAAAGTTCATCATATGGAAGAATGGAGGTGGAGAAATTTAATGGTACTAATTTTGAGTTGTGGAAACTCAAGATGGAAGATATGTTGGAAGATCATGACCTATGGGAAGTGACTTCAAGTGCTACAAGACCAGCAACTATAGCTCAAGCAGATTGGGATATCAAAGACCGTAAAGCTAAGGGTCTCATAAGACTCTGTTTAACCGATGCAGTCCTTCTGAATGTTCTAGATGAGAAAACAACAAATAGTTTATGGGAAAGACTTGTGGCCGTGTATCAGGCCAAATCTCTAGTGAACAAGTTGTTCCTGAGGAAGAAGTTGTACTCTTTGCGAATGGAGGAAGGTGGATCCTTAATGGATCATTTAAATGCATTTAATCTGCTGGCTACATAATTGACATCAGCTAGTGTCAAGTTAGAGGAGGAGGATCATTGCTACACACTTTTGTGTTCTTTACCGGATTCATGGGACCATCTTGTGATGGCTCTCGGAAGCACTTTAGTCACCTTCAAAATGGATGATGTGGTGTCTTCATTGCTATCAGAGGAGATGCGGAGAAAGGCTTCCATTTCAAAAAAAGAAGCCCTTGCTATTCGTGGGAGATCCACTAAAAGAGGGAAGAAAAATGACAATAAGTCTGACAATAAGGGTAGATCCGAATCCCGTGGGAAGTCAAAGACTTCCAATAAGTCCAAGGCAAAATGTTGGAACTGTGATAAATCTGGGCACTTCCATAAAGACTGCAAAGAGCCGAAGAAGAAGAAGAAAGGTTCATATTCAGCTTCAGAAAGATCTCAAGAAGATGGCGATGCATTCATCACAGCTTTGGCAGCCCATGCATCTGATGATGTGTGGTTGGTTGACTCAGGTGCATCTTTTCACATGACCTCTCATTGAAACTGGTTCTCAAAATATGAAGAGTTTGATGGTGGAAAGGTGTACTTGGGTGATGGTTCTCACCTAAAGATAGTTGGATGCGGAAGGGTCACTATCAAATTTCTTGATGGACGAGTAAAGGGAATCAATGGAGTTATGCACATTTCGGGTTTGGCACGAAACCTATTATCTATAAGTATGCTGAATGATGTAGGTGTGCAAGTTGTTTTTTTGAAAGAAGGATGCAAGATGAAAAGAGGACCGATAGTGCTTGCAAGGGGTACTAGGAGAGGTACCTTATTTCAGCTAGATGCATGTATTCCTCTATGTAATAGTTCTTCATCCTCACCATCTGAACAAGCAGTGAAGAAGTCTGTGGCTATTGGTTCCGATGTTAGTGCAAATACTTTGGAAGGTAAGCTTCCTGCAGAAAAGACAATGTTGTGGCATATGAGATTTGGCCACATTGGTGAAAAGGGTCTTAGAACCCTAAAAAATAAAAATCTCATTGAGGGGTTAAATGATTGCAATCTCGAGTTCAAATTCTGTGAACACTGTGTCTATGGTAAACAAAATCGTGTTTAGTTTTACTCTAGTTCTCACAAATCTTCTGATGTTTTGGATCTTATTCATTCTGATGTATTTGGTCCTGTAAAAGTTCCTTCAATCTCCAAGTCTGTATTTTTTGTATCTTTCATAGATGATTACAGTAGAAGGATGTGGATTTATTTCCTTAAAATTAAGACACAAGTCTTTAGTCGGTTCAAGGAATTTAAAGCTCTTGTAGAGAATCAGACTAGTAAGAAGATTAAGTGTGTGAGAACTGACAATGGTGGTGAGTTTTTCTTAGCAGAGTTTGAATAGTTCTGTAAAGAACAAGGTATCGAGAGGCATAAGACAACTCCTTCTACCCCACAGAAAAATGGAGTTGCAGAGAGAATGAACAGGACATTGATGGAGAAGGCTAGGAGTATGCTTAGTGGAGCTAGTTTAGAACAAAGGTTTTGGGCTGAAGCTGTGGCCACTGCTTGCTATCTGGTTAACAGATCTCCTACATTAGCCCTTGTTGGTAAGACACCCATGGATGTGTGGTCTGGTAAGAAGCCTTCAATTAGACATCTTCGTGTTTTTGGTTGTGAAGCTTATGCACATGTTCCAAAGGAGAAAAGATCTAAGTTGGAAAACAAAGCTGTTAAATGTATTTTCATCGGATACAGTGCTGGTGTGAAAGGATACAAGCTTTGGGATCCCGTGACTAGTAAGGTGTTGTATAGTAGAAATGTTATTTTTAGAGAGCTAACATCTTCTCCTATTATGCTACAACCAGATGAAAAAGAAAAAGAAAAAGATGTTGTTCAGTTGCCTCCTACCCCTGAGAAGACTGAACAGAGAGACCATGTTGGGTCTAATGATGAGGAGAGCTCTAGCAACTCTGATAGTTTGGAAGAAGAGGAAGAACAACCTCAACCTTAGCCCTTGAGGAGATCCACGAGAGAAAGAAAACAACCAGAAAGGTTTGGTTATTCTATGTTAGATTCCAGTTGTGCCTTTGCTTTGATTACTAACACTGATGAGCCTAGATCTGTGAAAGAGGCTTTGGGCATGGAAGATGCAGGTTCCTGGATTGAGGCTATGGATGATGAGATGACTTCATTGGAGAAAAAAAAAACTTGGGACCTTGTACCTTTGCCTAAAGGGAGAAAATCTGTTGGCTGTAAATGGCTGTTCAAGAAGAAATTCTGTGCAGATGGCAGTGTTGAAAGGTATAAAGCTAGATTGGTTGCAAAGGGGTATTCACAGGTAGAGGGAATAGATTATGGTGAAATATTCTCTCCTGTTGCAAAGTTGACATCCATTAGATTTTTGTTATCTCTTGCTGCATCATATGATTTAGAGATAGAACAGATGGATGTGAAGACAACTTTCCTTCATGGTGATTTGGAGGAAGAGATTTATATGTCACAGCCTGAGCACTACATTGTTAAAGGTAAAGAATCCTTAGTTTGCAGATTAAAGAAATCTCTATATGGTTTGAAGCAATCTCCTAGGATGTGGTACCTTAAGTTTGATGCCTTTGTGTTGTCAATTGGATTTGTAAGATCAAAATTAGATCATTGTGTTTATTTTAGAGTTGAAAATGATCTCCTTCTTATTATTGCATTATATGTTGATGATATGTTGCTGTTTGGGAAGGGTAAGGGTATGATTTCTGATTTTAAATCTCAGTTGTCAGCACATTTTGAGATGAAAGATCTTGGGGCAGCTAGGTACATCTTGGGTATGGAAATCAGTAGAGAGAGGTCTAACAGAAAACTTTGGTTGAGTCAGAGTAAGTATGTGAAGTCTATGTTGGACAGGTTTAGCATGGCAGATTGTAGACCACTATGTGTTCTTATTTCTATGGGAACAAAGTTATCTGTAGATGATTGTCCAAAATCTCCTAGTGAGGTGGAGGACATGAGTAGAGTACCTTATGCTAGTGCAGTTGGCAGTCTTATGTATGCTATGGTCTGTACTAGACCAGACATTGCCCAAGCAGTGGGAGTCCTGAGTCGGTTTATGGCTAATCTTGGATGGGTACATTGGGATGCAGTTAAGCGAGTATTCAGATATTTGAGGGGTACATCAAATTACTCCATATGTTATCATGGTAACTCTTTTGGATCTCCGTATTGAGTTTGTATTAGTGGGTTTGTGGATTCAGATTGGGCAGGTGATATTGACAGCAAGAGATCTACCAGTGCTTATGTGTTCACTATGTTTGGTGGTGCCATCAGATGGATGAGTAAGCGACAACCTGTGGTTGCTTTGTCCACTACAGAAGCTGAGTACATGGCTGCTACTCATGCTTGTAAAGAAGCCATTTGGCTTAGAAGATTGTGTTCTGATGTTGGTGTTGATGCAGAACATATTACTGTTTGGTGTGATAGTTAGAGCGCTATTTGCCTTGCAAAGAATCCAACTTTCCATGCCAGAATGAAGCACATTGATGTGTAGTTTCACTTTGTGAGAGATATGGTGGAAGATGGAAAGGTAAATTTGGAGAAGGTAGATACTGTGAAGAATGTTGCAAATGCATTAACAAAACCAGTGGGCACTGAGAAGTTCAGATGGTGTTCAAAGTCTATGGGCCTTTTGGCCTATAGCGGTTAAAGTTCCTATTATGTTCCTGTTGCTCTTACAAGGTGTTTGACAAGTGGGAGAATGTTAGGAATAAGGTGTCTCAACCTTGGATAATTCCTATTCTTATTATTTGTTTTGTAAATGTATTTTTTGCAAATAATGTAATTAAGTGTGAGTGTACATGTCTAGTTGGCATGTTGATGTGTCACTCCACTTGATGTGTCGGCATCTTGTGCGTAAGGAGATCATGACTGAAATGGTCATGACAGATTCCTATGATGTGTAAGAACTATTTAAGGAATGTGCTATGACAGGTGTAAGAGCATCTTATGACTTGGGCCTATTTGGGCGCCCAAGAAGAAGTGGTTGGTGTGTGTAAGAGAATATGCCAAAAATAGGTTGGTATGACAGATTCTCTTACACTTCTCTTGTGACCATTATTTTTGGCGGATTCTATGACAAGCTGTCATAGTCTATTCTAGGGATGGACGCCTATTCTTGGGATTGCATGTAACAACTATGTACATGTGGCTTTGTGCATGGGTCTTGGTGGTTGTGCCTATTTTTGGGTCCAGAGGAGTCTATATATATGATGCTACTCCTATGGGAGAGATATAATAGAAATTCAAGTCTTGTTGGCTTTGTCTCTCATCTCTTGAAAGAACTTGCATTGCAAGTGTATTGTAACCTTAGTGTTGAAGATAATACATTGTGCAGGTTTTGGAGTGCTAGGGTTTTTTACCGAAAGGTTTTCCCCAGGGTATATCTTTGTGTCATTCTCTATTTTTCTGTATGCATTGTATGTGGTTGCAATATCTTTGTTAAAGTAGTTAACGAATCTGAAATTGTAAGGATTTATAAGAATTTGCACAATACTCTCCTATAGAGATTAGCGTAGGAAGCTGTTTCCGCACCTGAGTTTCCTTACAAGTGGTATCAGAGCTTGATCAACTTTTGATCCTAGTTGTTGGGTAGGGTTTTTTGAGCTGATCTCAAGTTTGAGTGGGAGTTTTTTCCAGAGCATTCTGAATCTTATTTGCAGATTGAGATGGAAAGTTCATCATATGGAAGAATGGAGGTGGAGAAATTTAATGGCACTAATTTCGAGTTGTGGAAAATCAAGATGGAAGACATGTTGGAAGATCATGACCTATGGGAAGTGACTTCAAGTGCTACAAGACTAGCAACTATAGCTCAAGAAGATTGGGATATCAAAGACCGTAAAGCTAAGGGTCTCATAAGACTCTATTTAACCGATGCAGTCCGTCTGAATGTTCTAGATGAGAAAACCACAAATAGTTTGTGGGAAAGACTTGCGGCTGTGTATCAGGCCAAATCTCTAGTGAACAAGTTGTTCCTGAGGAAGACTTTGTACTCTCTGCGAATGGAGGAAGGTGGATCCTTAACGGATCATTTAAATGCATTTAATCTGCTAGCTGCACAATTGACATCAGCTGGTGTCAAGTTAGAGGAGGAGGATCGTTGCTACACACTTTTGTGTTCTTTACTAGATTCATGGGACCATCTTGTGATGGCTCTCGAAAGAACTTTAGTCACCTTCAAAATGGATGATGTGGTGTCTTCGCTACTATCAGAGGAGATGCGGAGAAAGGCTTCCGTTTCAAAAAAAAAAGCCCTTGCTGTTCGTGGGAGATCCACTGAAAGAGGGAAGAAAAATGACAATAAGTCTGACAATAAGGGTAGATCCAAATCCCGTGGGAATTCAAAGACTTCCAATAATTCCAAGGCAAAATGTTGGAATTGTGATAAATCTGGGCACTTCCGTAAAGACTGCAAAGAGCCGAAGAAGAAGAAGAAAGGTTCAGATTCAGCTTCAGAAAGATCTCAAGAAGATGGCGATGCATTCATCGCAGCTTTAGCAGCCCATGCATTTGATGATGTGTGGTTGGTTGACTCGGGTGCATCTTTTCACATGACCTCTCATCGAAACAGGTTCTCAAAATATGAAGAGTTCGATGGTGGAAAGGTGTACTTGGGTGATGATTCTCACCTAAAGATAGTTGGACACGGAAGGGTCACTATCAAATTTCCTGATGGACGAGTAAAGGGAATCAACGGAGTTATGCACATTCTGGGTTTGACACGAAACCTATTATCTATAAGTATGCTGAATGATGTAGGTGTGCAAGTTGTTTTTTTGAAAGAAGGATGCAAGATGATAAGAGGATCGATAGTGCTTTCAAGGGGTACTAGGAGAGGTACCTTATTTCAGCTAGATGCATGTATTCCTCTATGTAATAGTTCTTCATCCTCACCATCTGAACAAGCAGTGAAGAAGTCTGTGGCTATTGGTTCCAATGGTAGTGCAAATACTTTGGAAGGTAAGCTTCCTGCAGAAAAGACAATGTTGTGGCATATGAGATTTGGCCACATTGGTGAAAAGGGTCTCAGAACCCTGAAAAATAAAAATCTCGTTGAGGGGTTAAATGATTGCAATCTCGAGTTTGACTTCTGTGAACACTGTGTCTATGGTAAACAAAATCGTGTTCAGTTTTACTCTAGTTCTCACAAATCTTCTGATGTTTTGGATCTTATTCATTCTGATGTATTTGGTCCTGTAAAAGTTCCTTCAATCTCCAAGTCTGTATTTTTTGTATCTTTCATAGATGATTACAGTAGAAGGATGTGGATTTATTTCCTTAAAAGTAAGACACAAGTATTTAGTCGGTTCAAGGAATTTAAAGGTCTTGTAGAGAATCAAACTAGTAAGAAGATTAAGTGTGTGAAAACTGACAATGGTGGTGAGTTTTTCTCAGCAGAGTTTGAACAGTTATGTAAAGAACAAGGTATCGAGAGGCATAAGACAACTCCTTATACCCCACAGCAAAATGGAGTTGTAGAGAGAATGACCAGGACACTGATGGAGAAGGCTAGGAGTATGCTTAGTGAAGCTGGTTTAGAACAAAGGTTTTGGGCCGAAGCTGTGGCCACTGCTTGCTATCTGGTTAACAGATCTCCTACATCAGCCCTTGTTGGTAAGACACCCATGGAGGTGTGGTCTGGTAAGAAGCCTTCAATTAGACATCTTCATGTTTTTGGTTGTGAAGCTTATGCACATGTTCCAAAGGCAAAAATATCTAAGTTGGAAAACAAAGCTGTCTAATTGAAGTCTCTCGACATGAGGTCTCTTGAGAGCACCCCGTGGACCCCTTTCGAGTTCTACTAGGAAAAATTCATCCAAATTTGGTATGTAGGTCCTATGACATGTCCTAATACATTCCAAAGGGTCACTGTTCTATCAAAGTTTCATTTAAAACCCTAATGACCCCTTAACAGGCCAATCCACCCTGATTTGACATGTGGTCTCCCGAGAGCACCCCATGGACCCCTTTCGAGTTCTACTAGGCAAAAGTCATCCAAATTTGGTACGTAGTTCCTATGACATGTTCTAATGCATTCCAAAGGGGCACCATTCTATCGAAGTTGCATTTGTAACCCCAATGACCCCTTAATAGGCCTACCGACCCCAATTCAACATGAGGTCTCCCGAGAGCAACCCATGGACCCCTTTTGAGTTATTTTGGAAAAAAGTCATATGAATCATGGAATTAGGTCCTCTTAAATGTACAAATGCATTCCAAAGGGTCACCATTCCTTCAAAGTTTCATTTCAAACCCTAATGCCCCCTTAACAGGACTACCAACCCCGATTCGACATGAGGTCTCCCGAGAGCACCCCATGGACCTCTTTCAAGTTCTAATAGGAAAAAGTCATCTAAATTTGGTACGTAGGTCCTATGACATGTCCTAGTGCATTCCAAAGGATCACCATTCCATCAAAGTTTTATTTGGAACCCTAATGACCCCTTAATAGGCCTACCGACCCCATTTTAACATGTAGTCTCCCAAGAGCACACCATGGACCCCTTTTGAGTTTTACTTGGCAAAAGTCATTCAAATTTGGTACATAGGTCCTATGACATATCCTAATGTGTTCCAAAGGGTGACCGTTCCATCAAAGTTTCATTTGGAACCCTAATGACCTCTTAACAGGCAGGTACCGACCCCGATTTGACATGTGGTCTCCCGAGAGCACCCCATGGACCCCTTTCAAGTTCTACCAGGCAAAATTTATCCAAATTTGGTACGTAGGTCATCTGATATGTCCTAATGCATTCCAAAAGATCACCGTTCATTGAAAGTTTCATTTGGAACCCCGATGACCCCTTAAGTCAGCTATCGACCCCGAATCGCACAATGGTCTCCCAAGAGCACCCCATGGACCCTTTTCAAGTTTGACTAATCAAAATTCATCTAAATTGTGGAGTTAGGTCCTCTGACATGTCCTAATGCATTCCAAATGGTCACCGTGCATCAAAGGTTGTCTCACGAGCCCTAATGACCCCTTAAGACGCCTAGCGACACTGATTGGACATGTGGTCTCCTGAGAGCACCCCATGGACCCTTTTCGAGTTGGACTAGGAAAAAGTCATTAAAATTTGGTACATTGGTACTCAGACATGCCCTATTGCCTTCCAAATGGTCACTGTACATCCGAAGTTGCCTCACAAACCCTAATTAGCCCTTAAGACGTCTAGCGACCCCGATTCGACCTATTGTCTCATGAGAGGATCTGTTATAACTTAAATTAAATATTAAAATAATATATAAAATATTTGAAAAAATACAATATTTAATAGACTAAATATATAATATATATATATTATAAGATATATTAGATATTACATTTAATATATATTATCAAATATACAATATATTAATGTCCTATTCATTTTATATATTATATATATTAGACATTATATTATATTTTATTATATTATATAAACAACAATATTTAATATATAATTTATAATATATACATATATATATATATTATGTAACATTTATATTATAATATAAAAATATTGCATTTAATATAAATCTGAACAGACTATATACTTAGGCCGTTTAAATTGATATTATCGAATATATAATATAAATAAATAATATATAATATATATACTATATAATATAAAATATAAAACATAAAATATAAAACCTAAATATAAAATATATAAATTATTCATTGTCAGGGTGAAAGAAAAAAACATCAAAATTAAAGGGAAATAAAAAAAGAGTGGGAGGGGGAAACTTTTCAAATTTGAAATTAAAGCAAAATCGGGTAATAGCTTTGGAAACCAAAGCTCCATGGTCAACGCTGAAGGTGTGCAAAAAACATGTTTTTTCTCTATTTTTCTTATGTCAACACTTCGAACATTAGATTGATGACTTTTTTTCCACCCGATTTCGATAAAATGAAAAGGGTTTCTTTAGATGATTGTCAGCTTTCCATCGATATAAGTGCTGTCAGATTTTGAATTCGTTAAGTATTTATTAGTTATTTTCTAGTTCACTTACTTCTAAAGTCCTGATTGACATACTGATGGAAAAATAGCTATAACTTTCAAACCGTATAACATTTTTGAAATCCAAAAGATGCGTCACCTTCTATGCTTCATCTAGTATAAGAAAAAATTAAAAAAAATTGAATTATGATAAGTTTTCAATGAGTTAAGGTGGTCAGACGCGAGAGTTTTTAAATTCTGAAAGTGCTGTAGCAAAAAAATCATAATTAATTATCTGTTTGGAATAAAAATACCAAAAAATATGCGTCACATCTGGGCATGAGTCAACTACTTATATATAGAATATTATAAAAAAATATTATCATTTTCTTTTGATTAGGGTGGTCAGACATACACGTACTTCTTAGTTTTTTGCTGAAATGTTTGTAGTGCTGCATTGCAATCTATACTTTTTACCAATCATATTAATTTTTTTTTAGAAAAGGCTTAGTAGTTTAGAAACTACATTCAATTTCCTACAAATTATATTTTTACAAATTTTTGATATTAGGTTGATAACTAGTTCATTTTTTCACGCCAAGTTGACTAATCCTGATTGTCTGATTTTTCATTGCCACTTAAGTGCATAGTTTGGCCCCTCATGATCCTGCACATACCCGGGGATTCTCTAGGTTCCCTAATGCATGATAAGGTGTACTAGTACCCCTAGGGAGTCCCCATAACCCCTTTTGACACATTAAAATGCTCAAGTGTGTCTTAAGTGGTATTAGGATCCCTTAAGACACACTTGAGCAATCTAATGTGTCAAAAGGGGTCATGGGGACTCCCTAGGGGTCCTAGTATGCCTTATCACATGTTAGGACCCCTGGAGAGTCTCCATGACCCATTTTGACACATTGGTATGTTCAAGTGTGTCTTAAGGGGTATTAGGACCCCTTAAGACACACTTGAGCATTCTAATTCGTCAAAAGGGGTCATGGGGACTCCCTGGATGTCCTAATGTGTGATAAGGCACATTAGGACACCTAGGGAGTCCCCATGACTCCTTTTGATGCATTAGAATTCTCAAGTGTGTCTTAAGGGGTCCTAATACCCCTTAAGACACACTTGAACATTCTAATGTGTCAAAAGGGGTCATGGGGACTGCCTAGGGGTCCTAGTACGCTTTATCATGCATTAGAACACCTAGGGTGTTCCCATGATCTCTTTTGACACATTGGAACACTCAATTGTGTCTTAAGGGGTCCTAAAACCCCTTAAGACACACTATAGCATTGCAATGTGTCAAAAGGGTTCATGGGGACTCTCTATGGATTTTAACACGTGATAAGGTGTACTGGGACCCCTAGAGAGTCCCAATGACCCCTTTTGACACATTGGAATGCTCAAGTGTGTCTTAAGGGGTCGTACAACCCTTTAAGACACACTTGAGCATTCCAATGTGTCAAAAGGGGTCATGAGGACTCTCTAGGGGTCCTAATGCATGATAAGGCATACTAGGACCCCTAGGGAGTCCCAATGACCCCTTTTGACACATTGGAATGCCCAAGTGTGTCTTAAGGGGTCGTAGGACCCTTTAAGACACACTTGAGCATTCCAATGTGTCAAAAGGGGTCATGAGGACTCTCTAGGGGTCCTAACATGTGATAAGGCATGCTAGGACCCCTAGGGAGTCCCAATGACCCCTTTTGACATGTTGGAATGCTCAAGTGTGTCTTAAGGGGTCGTAGGACCCCTTAAGACACACTTGAGTGTTCTGATGTGTCATAAGGGGTCATGGGGACTCCCTATGGATCTTAAGCGTGATAAGGCATACTAGGACCCCTAGGGAGTCCCCATGACCCCTTTTGACACATTGGAATGCTCAAGTGTGTCTTAAGGGGTCGTAGAACTCCTTATGACACACTTGAGCATTCCAATGTGTCAAAAGCTATCATGGGGACTCCCTAGGGGTCCTAACGCATGATAAGACATAATAGAACTCCTAGGGAGTCCCAATGACCCCTTTTGACACATTGGAATGTTCAAGTGTGTTTGAAGGGGTCCTAAGACCTCTTAAGACACATTTGAGCATTCCAATGTGTCATAAGGGGTCATGGGGACTCCCTAGGAGTCTTAACATGTGATATCTCAATCCCAATCCCTAGGGGTAATAATGTGCCTGCAATCCCTGCCATATTTCAGAGTACTGATGAGAAGCAATGGAAAAAGTCTGAGATAGAGGTGGTGCCGACATTGAAGCGGTAAGACATTCTTCATAATATCGTGGGGGGGGGGGGGGGGCACCATCGAAACAGCAAGGCTTTCCTCATAATGTCGTGTCACCACTGATCTCTTCTTTAAATTTATTAATGCGGTTAGTTCTATGGCACATGCATCATTTCTAGTACAACTGCTCATTTTACCAAACCCTTCCCCACTCTCCATAATCTTCGACTAGTTCAAAGATCCATCCGGTTGTTCTTGTTTAACCTCCCAATGACTCTGTTCAGCTACTGGATTATTAATAGGCATTGTACAATTGTCTGGTACGACTAGAATCTATTTCGAGAACCTTTACAATTTAGCATTTCAGTTGAAAAAGTAGGGAAAGATACCATTTCATAGCCTCAAGTGGTGGAAACAGAGTGATTCTCTTGCCCTCTGCTTCTATAATCCGCCTCCAGTGAACTATTCTTCAAAGCCTCCATTTCTGCGTAGCTAGGGTTTTTGGCACCTGTAAAAGGAACTACTATGCCACTGTAGGGACTCATGCTCGTGCTCTGAATCATATTAAATAATATTTAAAATGTAAAATGTATATTATATAATATTTAATATATAATATATAATATATAATATATAATATTATATATAATATATAATCTAATATATAGTTTTTAATATTAATATATATATTAAATAGTATTAAATATAACATTTAATATATAATTCATATTATATAATATTTAATATATAACTAATATATAACAATTAATATATAATTGATATTATATAATATTTAATATATAACTAATAACTATCAAATATATATCAAATATATAACTATAATTGATAAAGTGGAACCAAATTTTGAAATTAGAAATTTGAGAAAGTGGAGGCAAAGCAAAAATTTGAAATTTTGCCACCAGATTCGGGTACTCGAAAATATCGGGTACCCGATTAGGCTCAGTATTGGTCTGTGCACCAAACCTACCTGGTCAACTCTTCAAGTGTCACAAAAATGTGTTTTTCTTCTGTTTCTCTCAGTTCCAGACTTCGACCACGTAGCTAACAACTTTTTTTTCACCCGAATTTGATAAAATGAAAAGGGTATCTTAAGGAGATTATCAGCTTTCTATCAATATAATTGCTGTCAAATTTTGAATTTGTTAAGTAATTATTAGTTATTTTCTAATCGAGCTACCTCTAAAGTGCTAATTTAGATACTAATTGAAAAATGACTATATCTTTCAAATGGTATAACATTTTTGAAATCCAAAAGATGCGTCACATTCTATGCTTCATCTAGTATAAGAAAAAATTAAAAAAAATTGAATTATGATAAGTTTTCAATGAGTTAAGGTGGTCAGACACGAGAGTTTTTAAATTCTGAAAGCGCTGTAGCAAAAAAATCATAATTAATTATCTGTTTGGAATAAAAATACCAAAAAATATGCGTCACATTTGGGCATGAGTCAGCTACTTATATATAGAATATTATAAAAAAATATTATCATTTTCTTTTGATTAGGGTGGTCAGACATACATGTACTTATTTTTTTGCTGAAATGTTTGTAGTGCTGCATTGCAATCTATACTTTTTACCAATCATATTAATTTTTTTTTAGAAAAGGCTTAGTAGTTTAGAAACTACATTCAATTTCCTACAAATTATATTCTTACAACTTTTTGATATTAGGTTGATAACTAGTTCATTTTTTCACGCCAGGTTGACTAATCCTGATTGTCTGATTTTTTCATTGCCACTTAAGGGCATAGTTTGGCCCCTCATGATCCTGCACATACCCACTAGTTATATTATTGGGATTGAGATCATTAAAGACATAGCTATTAGAAAGATTTGGATGAGCCAGAGTAAGTATGTTAACTCTATGTTGGAGAAATTTAGCATGAAAAATTGTAGGCAGTTAGTTGTGCCAATGTTACAAGGGACATGTCTAGAGTACCTTATGCGGGTTTTTTTTGGTAGCTTAGTCAGTATATGGATAATCCTAGAAGGGTGCATTGGGATGTAGTTAAGAGAGTGTTCAAATATTTGAGGGGTACATCTTGGTATTACTTATGTTTTCATGGTAATCCTACTGGACCTTGATATTCATTTTACATTCATGGATATGTGGATTCTGATTGGGCAGGTGACATTGTCAGAAGAAGATCCACTAGTGGATATGTTTTCATAATGTTTGGTGGTGCAATTAGTTTGATGAGTAAGCAATAGGCTATAACTACTTTGTCCACTACAAAAGTAGAGTATATGGTAGCTACTCATGCTTCTAAAGAGGCCATTTGGCTTAAGAGTTTGTGTTTTGATATTGTTTTTGATGCAGGACATATTACTATTTGTTGTGATAGCTAGAGTGCTATTTGTTGAGAAAAGAATGCTACTTTCCATGCCAAAATAATGCATATTGATGTACAATATCATTTTGTTTTTGATATGGTGGAAGATGGAAAGGTGAAATTGGATAAGGTTGCTACTTTGAAGAATGTTGCAGATGCATTGACGAAACCAGTGAGCACTGATAAGTTCTGATGGTCTATTGGTTCTATGGGCCTTAAGGCCTGAGTTATGATACAATGACTCATGTAAGGTCTTCATCAAGTGGGATATTGTTGGGATAAGGTGACTCAACCTTAGGATCCTTTTATTGGTTAATTATTTATGCATTTTTGGAAAGATGCTTAATGAGACCAAATCTTCTACAAGGATAGACTTGGAGCAAAAATTAGAAAGTTTATCTTTTGGCATATTCTCTTGGATTTGTATTTTATGCAAGAGTTCTGCATAAAGAAATTTTATAGAAGTATTTTTTAAATACAATGAATGTAGATGCTTTATAAATAGTTTCCTTTTGCATGAAAACTCTATAAATATAATGTGTTTTTGAAGAGAATAGGGAGAGAGAAGTATTTGAAAAGCGTTGTTATGTTGTTGGAATTATTCTGGATCTAGATATCATAGCCAATTACTCTTAGAGAGCATTGACTCTTAAAATTGTATTGTAACTGATTTGTTTATGATAATACAATTAGGTTTGGCTTTGAAGTGGTGAGTTTTTTCCCAAAAGGGTTTTCCCATGTATATATCGTGTTATGTGTTTATGTTCTTAAATATGATTTTTTTATGTGTTTATCTAGTTTGAAAAAGTCAAGGGTTTGTAAGAAATTCTTGCATCATCTTTCCTATTAGATTGAGCATTTGGAAGCGTTGTTCTACGCTTGGGTTCCTTTCATTTTTTTCTTTTTTAATCAACAAGAGGGAATGGCAGCCCAAATCTATGAATCATACATTAAATAATGAAGGGTGGAATGTACAAGAGTGTCAATTGGTTAGGAGTCATAGAGCCAGATAGGTAATGAGTGCCCAAACTAGGGTAGGAAATATCGATAGTGAAGGGATTAATAGAAGCTTAGGAAATCATATATGGGTGATTCCCATTACTTCAAGAATCCCGAGTTGTGCTTCTGGTGCCAATTTGTTGACTCTAAGCACAAATTGTTGGCCTAGTTCAACAACTTCCTCCATGAACTTACTCTTAATAAATGCTTGACATGCAAATGATAAAAATAGAGGGTTTGTTCATATGGCCACATCTAATAGTTATGGACCTATATACCCTCAATGCATAAATCATTAACCTCAAAACCCTTGAGTAGTACATGGAGATAATATGAACTGGGTTGCTCAAAACAAATGTTCTCTACTACAAGATAATGTGAAGGATTCTATTAAATCTCCCTCAGTGAAGGAAAATTGAGTATACAGTAATAATCTCCCTAATTTTCATCAAAATCTCTAACATGCGTTTAAGCATCAGGTATATGCACAAAGATGGGCGACCAAAAAGGTGCCAAAATTGTTTTTGGTCCCAAAAAAGAAATAGCGCATACGCCCTATAGGGAACACGTGCTATACCCAATCCATAGGGCATGCATCCTATAGCACATGCTATCCAATCTATAGGGCATGCTATGGAAATCAAAATGTTGAAAAAGTTGCATTTCGTGCAATTTCCAATTTGGAGTGTTTTAAATAGTGCATACGTGCTATAGTACATATGACCTATAGAGAGAATATAAAATGGATTGAGGGAGGGGTAGAGTGCAAGGCCAATTTCAGCACCAGGACCATACATAAAATATAACATGTAAGTATAAGTTACATACTTAAGTTACATTTTATGTATACACTTTCAAGATGTTTGAAAGTGGTTTCAACTTCATAAGATTAAGATAAAGATTCTAGATTTTGAGTGTTTTTAGAAATTTTTAGACTTAACCAAATTTCAAGAATCAATGCATTATCTTTGTCTATAAATTGAAGCTTAGAGGAAGAAGAAGAACACATTGTTCTACAAATTATAAAAGTAATGAAGCACTCTAAAAAAATTAGACAAAAAAGTTGTATTTATCCATAATTCTTTTAAAAGATTTATACAAGCTTTAGTTCTCTTAGAGTGTAGAGTTTTTTTCTATAAGAAAGAAAAGCTTTTTCATATATATCTTATATTATGATTTCCATCTCTTTAAAGATTGTTTTCGTTCTATCTATAGTTTATTTATAGTTTATGTATAAATGCTTTGAACTCACAAAATAATTAAATACTTGAATTTGCAGCATACGTTCAAGCATCAGTTACGTAATGTTTAACAAAACTAGGTTGATGGCACAGCTGGTTCATCAAAGATTTCCAATAGTAACCACCTATCTACTAAGTATGTCCCATGTCAACCCACCGATGTAGCTGCAGTTTAAATATTGCAGAATTCTCTTCTTCACAGAAGATGATCTTCTAGATAATATCTCTAGAAGAAATATTTTACCGAGATATTTGCCAAAGGTTTTCGTAGATGGTCTTCCAGTTTTCTAAGGAATGTTCTCAACATTCTCTTCCCCCTGCAACTCAAATTTAGGAGGGTCGGTGAGAATGTGAGAAATTTTTGTTCACTTGTATTGAATAATTCCAACATGCACTCACTTACTTTCAATAATCGATTTGTTTAAGATTCAGCTGACCTCCCCATACCCTGATACGGTCCTCAGCTTGAGCAGCCTGCACTACGGATACAAAAATTAGTCACCACAACAATAGTGAAGTATGGGCCTGCAAAGAAATATGAAATTTTACCTTTCGATTCCAGTTGGTGAAATATGTTATTAACAGTAAAATGGCAGTCTGGAGGGTTGTTCCACAAATCATGCCACTCCAAATGCCCTGTTTCATCAAACATAGACTAAATTGGGAAAGAAAAGATGGACAAAAGCTTATATTTCATGATATCAGTCATCTATTTTTAAGTCTGTATATGGTGGTCCAACAGTAATATAGGACTCCTCCTACTTCTTGCCAGAGGCGCCTAACTGTACTATAAATGAAATATACATATTTTATTCCTTATAAAAATTAAATCCATTGAAAATGAACTGACAATAAAGAACAATTGAAAATTAGCATTCTTAATAAGAAAAAGCCAAGTCTACCTTAACTCCCAGGTTGAACTTATATCCCATAAGAAGTCCAAGGGGTAATCGGATAACATAGTAGCTCCCTATATTTACATAGGCTATCAGACCTTGCCAATCTCCCCCTACAGCCACACCTGTGTTGTTTGTACCAAAAGAGTAGAAGCTTAGAAAGGTATGATACGATAGAATGAACTACAGTCATGTAAACCAAGAATTGTGAATGGGTATTTATACTCTACCTGATAGCACTTGTTGTACACTATTCAAAACCATTGTTACGCCAAGTAACATTGCCATATTGGACACTGTTTCCATGACCACTTTACTACTCGTGAATAGTAGTGCAAAATCAATTTTGGTTGCAAGAATGATGGCCATAAATATAAGCCCAATTGACAATGATGTTACAACCACAACTAGGACTGAAAAGTTTGCAGCTTTTGGGTGACCAGCTCCAAGTTCATTCGATATTCTCACACTGCATAGATTGAATGAAAACTGAGTATTGCTTGTAAGTTTACTAAAGATAATGATACAGCCACCACTAAAAGCTGAAGAAATATTTTAATTGTTCAAGTAATCTCTGTATACCTTGGATATAGGGTCTAGTATTGGACTAATAAGTTCCATAACAAAAGAATCCAAAACGAATATGAAACATGATATACTATAAGAAAAATTCATACCTAATGGCAGAATTGAAACCGATGAAGATCATGCTTTCCCATCCATTCAAACTCATGCTGTAAAAAGAACAGAGTAAACTGTCAAAAGGAGAACATTTAACTACTGATTGCGACATATTACAGGTTCAAACAATCATATACACCATGAGACGCCCAATTTGCGAACAAACCTTTTCACCTATGGAATGCCCAGATCTGACTGCATTGCTACTAGATAAGTTGCATTTAAGGAAAAAGTTGGATTTTTGAAATAGAGTAGTGGAGGTGCTCCTTACCAGATAGATAGCGCATCGACTTCAATTGTTGCATTTTTAAAATTACCCGTCATCACAATGAGTGACATCATATACCACATCTCCAAACTAAAAATGTCAAAACCCACAAATGAACATGAGTAAAAAAGATTGTTTTACTTCGTTAGAGATATTTCTGTTGTAATATCCTAATTAGGGTTTTTACTAGAAATTGAGTTGAGATCAGAGAACAACAACAACCACTGCGATACTAACCAGAGCATAACACCCGAAGCCAATGAGAGTCGAAGAAAAGCCCAGAGATCACGAAAAGCAAGCCAGGAGAATCCTTTCCAAGCCTCTGGGCAAAAGTAAACAATATACAAAAACTGACTAATTACGATAATATACCATGAAAGGTTTGCTGTAATAGCTGCTCCAACTAACCCAAACCCAATTCGAAGATTAATAACCAACTCAGAAAAGCATGGAATATCAATGCAGCCAAGGCAATCCAAGCCATGACCATGACTTTTCTCTGTGCGAGAAGAAACTTTTGCATTGGGAAATTTAATGCAAAGACAAACAGTTTTGGTAGCATCCAAAGTGCATATTCTCCGGATAGATCAGCTACATCATCCTCCTGCCCCAGTAGCTTAAGGATTGGAGTTGCAAAGATGTAAATAGAACTCAAGGGCACTGCTGTACCCAGTAATATTAACCACGAACGCTGCAAGTACACTCCAAGCATTTGAAGTTTTCCTGCTCCGACTGCCTGACCACAGAGGGTTTCCAATGCACTGCCCATTCCCAGCTGTATCCAAACCCGTTACCATTTTTGCATGGTGAATTCAGTAAAAAGAAAATGATTTTGAGCATTGCAACAAACTCATAGATGCACTATTGACCTAAGTAGATATTTTATATCAAAATATTAAAAAAATAATATATGGGTAGAATTGAGTGACTATTTGAAAAGTCTATATTGAAGTTAAAAGGCAAAACAAGAATGATCAAATCTATATGTTTTCAAGGCTAAGTGAATAAGAAAGTTTTGGTTATTCTTCATTCAAAATAGTATGATTGTAAAAACATATGAAATCTACATAATACAATTTGTTTTCATAGATTTTTTACATTTTTACAATATTGTAGAAACAAATTGTAAAGAATAGACAAATAAAAATTACATAAACAAATATATATGAATGTTCTAGTCTTTGTTGAGAATAGTTACATCCCAATAAGAGAAGGTGAGTGATCACAATATAGTGTAGGCCCCACACATTTGGAATGTTCTAGCCATTATCAATTGGCTTCAAACCCATGACGCATCTATTGAAGGTCAGCAAATTAAACAAGGAAATGTCTTCCAATAAGCTCCTAACCTCACATGGCTCAAGAGGTTGTGCTAAGAATTCGTGTGAGCATATGCTACTTTATGAGTATACATCACACATAATAATGCTAAAATTTTTATCCTAATTGCACATTATTTCAAATATATTAGGTCAAGCAAAACATCATCTTTAAGGGATGAATCTCACTCTAAACTTTGGAATAAAAAATTGAAGTTAATTTTGGACAAATCTTCATGGCATGATGTTATATATGTTATATATGTTGCAAAAGGTATGTTCTTGACTCTTAAAATATCCTTTACCATCTAAATGTGATTTAAATGTCATAAATTATAAGATATCTCAAAGTGATGTAGCATGAATTAAATTAAAGAATAAAATTTAATTGTACAAGAAAAATAAACTATTTAAAGATATAGTAGATCACAAAACTTCTAAACTTTTATTTCAATGTTTCATTCATTCGGACTACAATGTAACATATTTGCACAAAAATGTCATGCCCCATCTCATGCCATACATGCATACAATGTACACACTAATTGAAGGGGCCAAATAGAAGGTAAATATGTTTCTTTCTTCATAGATCTCAATCACCTAAACACACGTCATTCTTTATTGATTACCATTTACTTACCCATTAATAAGCCATTAATAAATAGCTTCAGAAATACAGTCATTTATATTTTAAGATTTTGGACGTCATATTTTTAGTTTACATTTTATTCTAATTGAATTTGGTTAATAAGAATGTAATTTATTAAAGTTTAAATTATTATTTTTAAATGTCATTGAGTTAGTTTAGATTTCTATATATCAAGAGATTAAAATTTCATACTATGGTTTTTTTTTAATTTCATACTATTAATATATATTTTTAATATTATAATAAATTTTATAAAGTACAAATGATATTTATAAATTTTAAAAAGAAAAATTTAAGATTGTTTTAATAAATTCAACTTT
Source organism: Chamaecyparis obtusa (assembly GCA_027943335.1). Lineage (NCBI taxonomy): Eukaryota > Viridiplantae > Streptophyta > Pinopsida > Cupressales > Cupressaceae > Chamaecyparis > Chamaecyparis obtusa. The sequence continues at coordinate 1,302,370 of BSBK01003428.1, read as the reverse complement.
TCTTATGTTTTAAATTTAATAATTTTTTAAAAAAAATTAATGAAAAAAATGTAATTATTTGTACAACCAATAACTTCATATAATAATATCAAGTTAACGATGATTTCATATAGTATAGAACAAAATTAGAATATTAATTTTGATTTACCAAAATCAAAATTACTCATAATCTATCTGTTACAATAGATAAATCATACCAAAATACTGTTGTGTCTGCAATCTTTTGGCAGTGTAAATTTTGGACAAAAACTGTTCAAAACCTAGGTCCTCTTCCATTCTAGTAAAAAATATCATTAGTAGAAATAGCAAAGTCAATCTCAAGCTCCTCTTCTATTCTTCCCATGTGACAATATAATGTATAAATGAAAGAAGGAAATTTAATGACATTCCCAAAATCTAGTGGTCTAAAGAACCAAGAGACATAAATATAAACTTAAATTATTTGGTGTTGAATTAAGTTATTATCGTGATGATTTTCTCACTTCTTTGATTTTTCCATTTATAGTCCTAATCAAAAAATATTTTCTAATTAAAAATATTAAGCTAAAAAATAACTTTGGATTGATTGAATAATTCTTTTTAAGATAGAGGGTGGACAATTATGTAATCTAGTTTTATATATATAAAACTTTGGACATCTTAATTGGCATTCTCTTTTTTCGTTAATTGTTGTAAGAGATGGGATGAATTTTTTTTAAAAATATTTTTTATTGCAACATGACTTCTTTTTGGTGAGTCTACTTACAAATTTAATATATATTACTTTTAAAATGAATAAAAAGAAGACATAAAATTACCCTTTTCCCCTTTACTTCCTTCTCTTTTATTTTAGAAAAGAAAAAGTTGTTTCTTCTATAAATTTTTATAAAAGAATTATATTATGTGACTTGATTTATTTTAAATGGAAACAATTGAGTTAGATATAGATCAATATTTATGTCTTCTTATGAAGGATGGAAAAAAATAGAAGATATCATAGTAGTTCATTAACATCTTTCTCACAAATGATAACTAATTCAGAAGATATCATAGTAGTTCATTAACATCTTTCTCACAAATGATAACTAATTATTCGAAAATTTACATTTTCTCATAAAAACACATTAGTGATTTACTCCTGTTTAATATAGTTAGCTATTTAGCTATCAATATTATTAATAGACATGAAAATTTTGTATTAGTTATTAGGTAGTTGGGATAATTATGTTATATGAAAGTTTCATAAAAGACATTTTAATATTGCTTTAATACTATATGAAATCATAAAGTAACTTAATATTGTTATTTGAATTTACAAATAACTTAATATTATTATTTATATTATTGATTACTATTATAATTTATTAATCAAAATTAATAAATAACTATTTATCTTTTATAAAATTTAAAAATATAATATTTACAACTAACTTAAAAAAATGTGAAGAGAATTGAATATATAAAAATGATCATTAATATCTTCTTTTTAAAATTTATAAATATTATTTCTATCTTGTATAAATAATTATAATATTAAGAATATATATCAATAATATTAAAAAATAACTTAATGCCATTTAAAAAATAATAATTTAAACTTTAATAAATTATATTCTTATTAATTAAATTTAATAACAATTAAATTTAGTTCAAAATTTTAAAATACAAAGGTAATGTATTTCTCCAAGGTAATGTGTGAGTAAATCAAGGCTAATAAAGAATGACTTGTGTTTGATGATTGAAATCTGTGCATAAAAAACATATTTATCTATATAATATCTATTTGATGTATTTTAAAAAAATAAAAGAATGGAAGAGTATATTATATTATATTGTAGTTTATTTTAATTGATTTTTTATAAATTAATTATAATTTTTATATTATAATTATATTAATTTTCTTATTATAATTTTTTATTATTAAAATAATAGTTAATATCAAATTATATATTATTATTTTAATATTTTAATATCGAATATATAAAATTTAGTCAATTATATTTACCTCTTTATTATTTAAAATATAATAATAATATTATATATATGAATTCATTCATTTATGATATTTATATTTTAAAAAAAAGTAAATATATATATTAAAATTTTAATTAGTTGGCGAGCTCAATGCAAATCAAAACTATAAACTAAATAGATAGACATTTAATATAAAATTACAATTATGACAAAACTAAAAGGGTAAATTATTTTACATATACATTAAAGTTTGAATTAATTATATTTCTAATTGAACTTTAACATAACTATAAACTAAATATTTAACCTAACCTAATAATATATTAAATAAATTTACATAATTATTTAGTTTAAATTTTTTTAAATTATATGCTAATACAATTAAAACTATAATTAAAAACAAATACTAGTCATTACGTGGCATTTTTTAACATTTGAATTGATTGATAATAATCCTCAATCACTTAATGTTAACCATTTAAAAATTTAAATGTTTAAAATAAAGACTTATGATGAATAGGGAGATGAATCACTGGGCAACAACATTTTCTTTTAAAATATTTATAGTCTCAACGAGAAACTATGAATATGTATTAAATCTACTACTGTTGTGATTGTTGTCATCTACTCTCAGTTGTCTAACCTCCAATCCAAAATATGTGCATAATAAACAAGTGCTGCATTCTAGCGTAGTTTGTATTATAGTTTGTAAAATTGTAGGCTAGTCTTAATTTTTATTTTTTCCGTTTTCCTCTAGAAAGAAGGGGATTTTGTCAGAAAGGCTAGCCATCTGTACAAAGGGGTGGTATGGAAGAGGCAAAGCATGCTTACCTATCAAGGTTCGTGGAATGTTTATAATGTTATAAATATTTTTTTGTACCAACACAAAAAAGTTGAGGCTATTCGGTTGTGAGGAGATCATGAGTTGGAGAAGGATAATCTTTCTCAGTCATGAATAATTTTGTGGTTTAAGCTTTTAATAATATTAATAATTATAAAAGATAAATAATTGAATAAAAGATTAAAAACTAGTTTAAAATAAGATAAGAATAGATTTATACAGTTTCATTAAAAATGATAAAATTAGAAATATCAAAATAGATCAAACATATTTATATAATAATTAGTATTATTATTTGTAAAAGGATTTCATTCGTATCAAATTGTGGACTCAAAAGCATTAAGAAAAATTTAGAGAATTTTTTTTAGATATAAAATTGATTATTAGCCTACAAAATTTAAAAATAAAATATAGACGTCAATTTGCAAGCCTGATAGCAACCCCACATTAGTAGAAGCAAAGAATTTTCCCCTGACCCATTAATAAAACCTTTTGTAAAGAGATTTCATCCATTATTCACAACAGAAAATCTTTGTTTTTCAAGTTAAAATTCTGCATATATAATTGACTACCCTCTAAATATTCCAATAAACAATGGTTGAAACTTGATATCATATTGAAAGTTTCACTTGCTTTATGATAATTTTAATCTCCTCACTGTACTTTGCTCTCACTCAGATGAAGAATGAACTGTAACAAAGGATGATTATATGATAGAAAAAAGCATCAATAGTGAATATCTGTGCACTGACTACAACTCATCTCTTTCCTGTTTTATAAGGCTTTAGAAAACTCAAACACATTTTTCTACTATTTTAGCTTAATCTTACAAAATCTACAAACAACTGCCTTCAAATGTTCTTCACCAATCAAATCTACTTCTTTTAATCTTATATCAACAACTATAGAACTCCCAACATAGATTTAAAACATATACATTTTTCTTGTATATCAGCAAAATGAATGTTGGATTAGATAAGGAATGATTCTACTGACCAAGAGTCCAAAAGCCAGGAATCCAATAACAGTGCCTTGAATTGACACAGCTGCCAACTCAACGTTACCCAAGTGGCCTGCACATATTGTCGTGATTAAGATCATTGAATGTGTACATAGTCTGGTACAAATGGCAGGCCCTGCAATTTTCCACAGTTTCTTTGACTCCCTCAAACTTTCTTTCATCAGCTGTTGAAAACTAACAATGCTATCCAAGTCAGTTAAACTGATACTCTCTCTGCCACTAACTTCATGATTAGTAATATCATTATTTTGCTCATCTTCCCTCAACAATGGTGAAGTAAGACTGTCAGCCATGTTTAGAAGCAGAGAGAACTATGCAACTTCTTTTATGTTCTTATGTTCCAGTCAAAATTAAGATTGAATTTAAGGTATATTTTTTTCTCTATGGTCTTCACTTTGAATGACAGATGAACGTTAGTATAGAACTACGTGAAAGTTGAGTTGACCAAGTATAATATAAAACATTATCATAGTTATAATTCCTCACGAAATCCTCTGTTTCCAAAAGACTTCAACATCTACGAATATAAATTTTGTTTTTTATATGCCGTGGAGTTTCATTGTTTTGATATCAGCACTTGAGCACATTTTAGTAGTTATGAGAGTACTTGTTATAAATTGATTTATTAAGAGAACATATACATATTATTGTTATTGTTCTAATTAGATCAATCAGAAAAGGACCTACCTGAATCCAACAAAGCTAAATAACATCAAAACATTAAAATATCAACAAATATTTATTCTTGTGTCAAGGAATATTATGTACTTTAATTCTTAAATTTACTTTAAATATGGCATACATAAACTAAAATCTATGCAACTATCTACGAGTCAACACTAAAAGAATAAACATTTTTAATAAAGTGACTCATCTTTACAACATTGTCCTTGTTTGGAACTTGTCATGGTTCCATCTTTTGTGCTTGATGTTACCCCTCTTGTGAATTGACCACTTTCCCTAAACACTACAGATCGAGATGGGGAGGCAGGCAATACACTTGACTAGCTCCTCTTGTGCGGTAGATTTTGTGTGTTTTCTTGTTGTAATGTGCTTCCCTCGTGATGTGTTGCTTGTTATATATTTTGTTTAGATTTCTTTAAACAACCCTTCTTGCTTCGTTGGCACAAGGTGATAAAGGAAATGAAATGTCATAAACATTCTTCTATTTGTATCTCACTTCTTCTATATGTCATCACATGTTATATCATGCATGTACCATTGTTTGTAAATGTGCCTTTGTGTTGTCTGATTAGGGATGATGCAAAATGGTAGCTACCTATTCTTTTTGGTCTTAGTGATGCTGGCCAAAAAATACTCTTCTTTGTAGCTCTTACGTACCATTCTTCCATTGTGCTTGTCATTTGACTACCTTTGGGGGGTTTGATGATAGTTCATTTTGATATAATATCTCATGTATTGTCATATGATCATACTAACCCTAGAGTTAGTAGATCCCTTCTGTGCTCTCTTTTGTCATGTGCTTAGTTTCCTTGATTTTTCCTTTCTTTGGGCATCACACATTGGAAATGTTTCTTATGGGTGCATGTATGCTCCGTTAAAGCTATTTCTCCTATTAAGGAATTTGCAATTGCTTTAATGTGGGGACATACACTTCACTTTGTGTTTCTCATTTTGCACACACACATGTACACAATAATTCAATGCAATTGCTCTTGCAGATGACCAATGAGACAATGTTTTCCTTTTGTTTATCATTTTCATTTGAATCCCTTAATGGACACAAAGCCTTTCTTAAGGACTGGTCCTTCTTTTTTGATCCCTAAGGAGACAATGCTTTCCTTAGGTCTTAATGCTTTCTTTTGGTCCCTAAGCAGACAATGCTTTCCTTAGGCCTAGTCTCTTTTTCTTTCATCCCTAAGGAGACAATGCTTTCCTTAGGTCTGATCGATTTCTTTTGGTCCCTAAGGAGACAATACTTTCCTTAGGCCTAATCGTTCCCTTGGCGGATCCCTTAATGGAGACAATACTTTCTTTAAGGCCTAATCCTTTTTGATGGATTGACTAGCATAACACAACTTGCTAGACCATTCAAAGCCATCTTTTGCAATGTTTTCAATTTGTGTGATCCATAGTAAGACAATCTTTTACTAGGCTTCTAGTGATCACACTTTTCTCTATGTTTCTTCATCTCTCTTTCAAGTCTCTCTTATCTTGGTTTTGGATCTGATGAATACTTGAGTCACTTGGGGACTTGATGTTTCTTTTTCTCCTTGACCTTGATGAGATCATTCTTATGCATTTGATCTACTTTACCATGAGCATGATTTTATCTCATACTCCTACTAAAGTGGGGGTTAAATGTATCATCCTAGAAAGTTAGCACCCATAATTGGATGCTCTAGGACCTATTAGATCCCATTTTGATGATTTTGTGGTATGAATGTCCATTATGCTTAATCACAACAACCTACATTTTCTCCCCCCACTTCTTTTCACCTTTCTTGTCATTCTCATGAAATCTGAGCTTATTTTACTTAAGACAGGTAAACTAGTTGACTTGTCCCTAGGAACAAGTCGAAAGCTGACTTGTCCCTTGGGTTTTGGGCTTAAATTTGGCCCAGGGCCCGATGACAGAGTTTTCCTATGAGATTTTATTTTGTGGTTGGCCTTGACGAAATTTGAATCCTGAATGAAAGGAGTTAAGTATAAAAATACCTCTTCTCCCCTCATTTGGCATAACATAACAATATCATGATAAATTTCAAGCAGTCAAGAATTTAAGTAATCAAGTTGTGTAATTGACCATTTGGGTTCAAGATTTGAAGGCATGCATCCAATTCAAAATCTTCAAGTCTCTATTTCTTCAAGATTCATCCAAGAAAAGAAAATCATCTCTAATTGATGCAAGTTTCTCTCCTATGATGCCCAAGTAGATGAATTCTCAATAAAGAAAGAAGATCAATACATCCATCCTTCTCTCTTTCCTTCTTCATGGGGTTATCAAGTATACATACATTCAAGTTCTAGGAGTGTCAATCATAGATCCATGCATTTTTTAAGGCATCCTTGATTCTACATCTCATTCCAAGGTCAACTCTATGGTTTCCAAATACATTTGAAGCATTTTCATGAATTTGAGTGATTGCTACATCCATTCATGAGGATTTCATACAAGGTGAATCAACAATTTACCTTTTTACTATTGGAATTAGGAGAGATAGGTATTGAGAGGGGAGGGGTAAATCAGTGCCTTCAAAAACTTCACTTGTAAACCTTTCAGATCTAAAACTGTAAACAGTGATAACCAACCAAAATAACTTGAATTTAATTGCATGAATCAATCATCCATTTAACTTATGTAAGTAAACAACATGAAATTAATATGACAATCACATAACACAAGTATTTTGGTAATGCATAAACCCTTGTTAGAAGGTAAAAATTGGGGTGGGGATGACACCCACAAATTCTTCACAACTATAGATAGAAAAGGTTTTCCTATTAGGGCTACAAGTTTTGATCACTTCTGGTGATCTTACCCTATTGGGAGTAATATGTTAGATCAGCTAGATCTACGTAGTTATAAGATTTTAGCAACACTAATAAAGTGTTCACTCGGTTAAGAGATTTACATAAGACTGTTAAGTCTACTCTGTTAAGAGATTTATCCAAAACTCTATTACAATTGTCAGAAAGCAATAGGAAATTATCTGCTAGTTGACAACTCAATTGTCTGAAACAGATCTATAAGTGCTCATAAAATATCACCTTAACTATGATGAATCTCTGCTCTGAATCTGCTCAGTAGCCTTCTCTGATTCTGCTCTATTACTGATTGACTTGAAGTTAGGCAATAGATTCAAGTGCTCATTGATACATATGTCAATTCACACCAAAAATGATGCAAAACACACAAATATATAGTGTTCTATTTTTGCCGCTTTAACAAAATTAGGTTACAATACAAAATCATAACCCTAAGATCTACAGTTTAAAATATCCTAGATCAACTATTACAATAAGATATACATTACATTTAATGAGTATCTTTTACAATAAATGTTCCTTGATCTTAGTAAACCATTTTACGATCCGTTGTAACCATGTGCATAGAAGAATGTTCCATTTCTGATTACTATGCCATTTTTCTGTGATCCTCGGTAAACAGTGTGTAAACTACTCGGTGTATACTGCGACGCTCGGTGTTTATTGTTTGTTGGTGTCGATGTCTGCTAATGCTCGGTAAACTGTATAGTGCTCGGTATGTAAGCTTTACCAACTAGTCTATCTTGCTTCTCGTTACCGACTAACTCAATGTAAGTGTCCGACCGCTCTCTTTGATAGCCTTTGATACTAATGACAACCTTGAATGCTCAATAGAGATTAACAATCTCCCCCTTTGGCATTAGTATCAAAACTCGTTAATGTATATAGACCAAGTTTTCTTAATACCTTATATCTCCACCATATACATATCCACATCAAAAAAATTCTAAGTACTAAGTACTCGCCCTCGGTACAGGCTCCCGATAATATGTAGTATACATAGCAAAAACATACTTATTTGGCATATACATGTTTTCCCCCTTTTTGATAATAATGCCAAATACAAAAAAAATATAGTATACTTACATCTTGTCAAAAATGTGTTGGTGGGTTTTCTTCAGTGACTCCAAGAGGTTTTCCCACTCCTCTTTCAAGTTGGTAAGAGCAATATGCTGAAGACCGACTTGGGCATGCATGTCAAAGATATTTTCTAACATTGAAATCTGTGGTGTTGCAACTAGTAGCTCGACTTTGACAATATGTGCTTCAAAAATTTTCAAGTATGGAATGAGTTCAGTTTGCAACTCTGTGACTTGATCGATGATGTGCTCTTCTTGGTGCCTTAATTTTGCTATCAATCATTGGAGCTCCTGAACTCAGTGAATATGCTTTGAGAAAGCAGTTGGTTCAGTTATAGCTACTGATGTACTTAGCTTAATTTCAGCTTCCAGCCCTTTTATCTTTTCATCGACTTCTATAGTGAAGGTGTCTGAAGTACAAAGCTTAATCAAGATTTGACAAATTATTTGGGTGATAGATTTCATTGCAGTAATTACCTCAGATAATTTGACCTTCCGTAATGCCACGTCTAGGCTGATTTTCTCAGCTAATTTATTCTGAATCCTAGATTCTGCCCTTTCTTCAATCCTTTGGTCTGCTTCAATATCCAGGGCATTGATCTTCTCGGCGAGTGTGGCAAGTTGATCTATGATGGGAGTATTCTCATCAATGTTTACCTCAGGTACTACCTATTGTAGAATATCCCTCACATCCGTTAATACTTCTTTGCGTTTGTGCTCTTGCTTCAACTTTTCTTGTGCCACCTTCCTTGAACATAACTCCCCATATTTACTTACTTCCTCGGGGCTTAGGGTCCTCAGGTCACATTTAGGTATAACTATCACTTCATCAATGGTGACTGGCCCTTTTCCTTTCTTCTTTTTTTCGGTGTGAGAGGTGACTTCTTCTCAATAACAACAATAGTTTTATCTCCACTCTTTGGAGTATCCTTCTCAGTTGACACATTTTATTCCTTCTTCTGCTCCTCGGTGGCCAATGTCTCAGTTGAATGAGTGGGAGCCTCGGATGTAGTGTCAAGTGGGTTCACCTCAGTTGCCTTTGTTTCTTGTATTTCCTTGGTTTTTGTAGATGGTGCCTCTATTTGATTAGGCTCATTTGTATCTGTAGGTTGCTCAGGTTCTTGTGTCCCTATTGTGTCCTTGTGTTGCTTAGGATGTGAGTCATCAGGTTGTACTTGTGAAAGTATTTCAGCTACTTTTGCAAGTACAGGAAGCTTACCTGGTAGTGATGTGATTAGGCATTCAGTGGCTAGTGCTTCATCTTTATTAGGAGCAATATTCACATCCTCATCATCTTTATCATCAGGATCACCATTTGTGACGTCCTTAATGAGTACATCATCATTGGTTTTCTTCTGTAGTTGGATCTCTACTCGATTTGGTGCATCCTATGAAACACTTATCTCTTCCTTTTGCTTGATGATATCAATTACCTCGGTAACTGATATACCGGTATTCTTTGATTTCTTTCCTTTGTCATCATCAATGTAAATACCTTTACCTTTGGAGTTTTATCTCTTCTTAGACAAGTTCAAGAATGCTTCTTTCTTAGTTTTTTCTTTGGCTTTCAGAATTGATGTCCATAAGGAATCACTTGTGATATCCATATCAGCCACATTTTCATCCATTATGATCATGGCTCACTTCTTGATTATAAATCTTGCTTGATATTTAGCCATGTATTCACTAACTGCTCCATAACTTAGGTGTGGGGCTGCATGAACTAATGATCTCTCTCTTTTCCTTTTCTCGGTATCTAGTGCAATAGCCCATTTTTCATTTATTTTGTCATCCAATCCCTTCGGTAATGCACAGGAAAATTCCATCAGTACTTTCTTGAATTTTATCATCATTTGGATGACAACATGTTCTAACTTTGTTTGGTCCTCAGTTGACATTTTGTCAAATCTGTCTATTCCTGGATCAGCAAGGTTTCCATTCTCAATTATGTCTTCAATTATTTCATCTATTGTGCTAACCTTGTTGTGGACCACCTTGAATTGATTAGTATCATCTTCAGTCTCAGGTTCCTCTAGATCTTAATTTCTTATGAATTTTCTCCTTTTCTTTGGTGCCTCAGCTAGAGCCTTGTTCTTTCTCTTGATATATTTCTTTGTCAGTGTAGCTGCCCTCCTTTTTGTTACTTTCTCTACTTCTTCCTTATCGGTTGGTGGTGTTGCAATTGACGACCTTGTTTTCATACCTTCTTGTATTGGTAACTGCTTTTCCTGTTCAACATTGGTAGGAGGAACCAATGTGGGATCTTTTTCTTTTTCTGACTCGGTCTCCTCACCATCATAGGGCTTGTTAGCCAACTGTAACTGACCTTCGATTGTAGCATTAACCGGTGACTCCTTAGATGAGTTTGATACATCTCCATATCTTGATGTAAGATCTTTTTTCATTTTCTTTGCCCTTCTAGACATTTTCCCAATTTCTATATCTGTAGTGATCCTTGCTTTAGCCTCTTCATATGTGCTAAACCTAGTGGTAGTGATGTTTATAGGTAATGCAAGTAGTGCATTAATAGATTTCAAAGTGACATCATAGTTCATTTCATAACCCATTGGTGCCAACCATTTTGTTCTAGGTTCAATAGCCTTTATCATTGAATAATCTGTACTAACTACAAAACATATATCATCCTCAAATTTGTCCACTAATTCCCTTGGAATTCTACTCCTTTTATGCATTTTGGTCTAAAATTCTTTGAAGTATGCATTAAATTCCACATTCAGATTCTTTCCTAAACTATTCATCATTTCACTAATTTGTGTAGTTATCGGTTTGTCTGTTTGCCAATTTACTTTACCGATACCAGGTACATACTTTTGTAGATAGAAAAATGTACAGACAAGCAGTGATCTGTACTTACATGTATTAGACTTCTTTGTTCTGATTGTCTTCATATTTTCTTGTAATTGATGTAGTAGAATTTCAGCAAGATCTACCTAGTGATCTTTTATCACAATTTTGAGTGCCATGTCTACTGCGTTGTAGGGTACGCTATTGAGTCCGCTTGATTGAAATATTTTGTACTCGATTACATGTGTTGTGAATTTGACCACTGGGTCTTTGATTGTCAAAATTTTTAGTGCCCTTCCATCCCATTGAGCTCCAGTATTCTTTTCCACATCAGGATGAGACAAACTATGAAAGGATTTTTCCTTGTCAGTTGTAGGATACCCAGTAACCTTACTAATAATTTTCTTTGTGACCTCAATAGGTTTGTCCAACCAGAATTTTCCATCATGAAATCTGCTCAACATGATTCTTATCCAGTCTATATTGAACGATTGTGGGAAGTATGTGAAGCATGATAACTCTGATTCTGCAATCTTCTTGTATTCAGATTTTAATTTTCCATCTGGCCCACAAACTTGTTGATATGCAACAATAGTCTCAAAATCTCCTACTTCTCTGATTTTACAATGTATATAGGCTCTTACATCTTCTATCAATAAAACCCTATCTGGTATACTTGAAAAAGTGCCCAATTATCCATTTGTGCTGTGACCTTGGGGTGTGGTTTGAATTTAGCTTTGGAAAATTTTTCCCTAACAATTAGTTCTACTTCCTCAATATTTTTTGATTTGCTTGCAGATGATGTTGATGCCATAAATTGATTCTAGGGTTTCAAAAAGCCGTAGGATAACAAGTGTTCAGTAGCAAATGAACTTACTCGGAGTCATCAAAGAATGTTGTCGGTTTGATCTACAATAGCTTTAAATCTTTCTGAAAAATCTTTAGCTCGAACTCTTCTCTGTGAAATCTTCGTTCTTCGAAATTGAATGTAACAATAAACTCTGTTCCCATGTATTTATAGACTTTTTGATATTCCCACTCAAACTTTCATGCAATAAATGTGTGACCTAACTTTTGGTATGAAACAACTCTCAACTCGGTGATGTCTATGATTTTATCCGCTCGGTTAACATAGGATTTCTTCGTTGGTTTGCACTGTTGTCCGATTAACCTTGTATAGTGATTACTGATGGGTAACCAACTCTCGGTCTTTCTTTTACTGACTATATAACATTGTTAGCCTATAACACATAAACCATAGTGCATCTTTATTCATGCAGATTTGGTATTTTCACATTATATATAAGGAACTATATGTAAAATATGATCATTTTGAAATATCAGTTCCATGCATACCTTTGTCACCTTAAGTGGAGGTACCGATGTCACCCAATCCAGTGGACAAGGTTTGACCGACAATGTTACTTGACTCAGCATTCTCATTAGATGCCTTCTTCCACATAGTGTTCCTTAACTTCTTGATATCTACAATAGTATATCCACTCTCAAATATATGGTTTTCATCTAGTGCTCGGTCTCTGCAGTTCTTTCTTAAATGACTGACCTTATGACAGTACATACATGCCATCCCAGTGCTTGTCCAGCTTCTTGATTGTCCAATCTGACTCTTTTTGTAACAATTTGCTGCACTGTGCCCATGCCGACCACATACAACACAGTTAGTCCATGTATTATAATCCCAAACATAAGAGTTACCTTGTCTCTTCGATTGATATGGCCTGCGTTGTGGTTTCTCCTTAGGTGGCCAGACTTGTTTCATTTTCACCTTACATTCTCATGTAGTGTGACCATGCTTGTTGTAGGTATAACATATTCTCTCCATAGTAGTATTGTTAGCAATATCATTTTGTTTAGCTCTACACTCATAAGCTGGATGCCCAAACATTCCACAATAGTAACAGTATCCATTGAACTTAGGAGTGACAGGAGGTTTACCTTGTAATTTGCTTCTACACACATTAGATGTATGTCCCGGTTTTCCATAGTGATAACATGCCAACACTTTAGGTCTTTAATTTTGATTGTTGTTGACCTTTTCAGCTTGTTGTGATGATTCTCCTTCACCGGTGTAGCCTATACTAGCTTTACTTCCAAATCTTTTCTGATTAGTCAGAAAGTCATCAATCTTCTTAGAGCTATCCTCAACAAGTTTCTTCATTTCATTGGGCTGCTGTAGATTTTTCACTTCATTTCTTAGCTTCTCATTCTCTTCTCTGAGTCTTGCAACATCTTCTACTCTTCCTGACAATTCTGCATTCACTTGGTTTACCTCTTGATTCACAGTCATCATTTGATTAGTTACTTGGAAATGTCAGTTAGTGAGTCTTTGTATCTCACTCTCTTTAGCTTGAAGTTGTTCAGTCATCTGTCTTCGATCATCAATTGCCAGATTCCTTTCTTGCTCAGCTTGTTTTTCTTTGTTCGTTGTTTCTACCATTCTCACCAGCTGAGATTCTTGACCGATTTGTAGTGCTTTCACTTGATTAGTTAAATGTTGATTTTTTTTCAGATAAATTAGTGATTATGCTTTCAGATCCATCAGAGATGCTTCCAGAACTAGATCCAATATGCTCAAATATTTCATAAATAGGTTCTTCATGGTAACCGATCTCATTCTGTAGAATAGCTAGGTTCTTCCTCTCAACCAATAATTTCTTCAATCCTTCCTTATCTTGTTTATACTGTTCCACAAACATCTACATCTATATATTCTAATTCTCAATAGTCTTGTCAAGCTTATATCTCTCCATGACTTAGATCTTTAACCCTTCAGTGGTTAAACTGTTCAATAAGAGAACTGAGCTCTGATACCAATTGTTGGAATTAGGAGAGATAGGTACTGAGAGGGGAGGGGTGAATCAGTGCCTTCAAAAACTTCACTTGTAAACCTTTCAGATCTAAAACTGTAAATAGTGATAACTGACCAAAATAACTTGAATCTAATTGCATGAATCAATCATCCATTTAACTTATGTAAGTAAACAACATGAAATTAATATGACAATCACATAACACAAGTATTTTGGTAATGCAGAAACCCTTGTTAGAAGGTAAAAACTATGGTGGGGATGACACCCACAAATTCTTCACTACTACAGATAGAAAAGGTTTTCCCATTAGGGCTACAAGTTTTGATCACTTCTGGTGATCTTACCCTATTAGGAGTAATATGTTAGATCAGCTAGATCTACCTTGTTATAGGATTTTAGCAACACTAATGAAGTGTGCACTCGGTTAAGAGATTTACATAAAACTGTTAAGTCTACTCTGTTAAGAGATTTATCCAAAACTCTATTACAATTGTCAGAAAGCAATAGGAAATTATCTGCTAGTTGACAACTCATTTGTCTGAAACAGATCTATAAGTGCTCATAAAATATCACCTTAACTGTGATGAATCTCTGCTCTGAATCTGCTCGGTAGCCTTATTTGATTCTACTATGTTAACTGATTGACTTGAAGTTAGGCAATAGCTTCAAGTGCTCATTGATACATATGTCATTTCACACCAAAAATGATGTGAAATACACAAATATATAGTGTTCTATTTTTGCCACTTTAACAAAATTAGGTTACAATACAAAATCATAACCCTAAAATCTACGGTGTAAAATATCCTAGATCAACTATTAAAATAAGATATACATTACATTTAATGAGTATCTTTTACAATAAATGTTCCTCAATCTTGGTAAACCGTTTTATGATCTGTTGTAACCGTTTGCATAGAAGAATGTGCCATTTCTGATTACTATGCCATTTTTCTGTGATCCTCAGTAAACACTGTGTAAACTGCTCGATGTATACTGTGATGCTCGGTGTTTACTGTCTATCAGTGTCAGTGTTTGTTGATGCTCGGTAAACTGTATAGTGCTTGGTGTTTAAGCTTTACCGACTAGTCTATCTTGCTTCTAGTTACCAACTAAGTCAATGTAAGTATCCGACCGATCTCTTTGATTGCCTTTGATACTAATGACAACCTTGAATGCTCAATAAAGATTAACATTTACATTACTTTTTTTTATGCAATCTCAATTCTATTTCAAGGTTGATTCTTAAATAGGGGTTTGACCAAGGAAAACCCCTTTCCATAAATTTTTTCCTTGTTTTTCTATGTGTAGGAAAAGGTTGTACAGCTGCAATTTTGGATCTGAGCAATACATGTACAGTCACAAAATTCAAGAAAATTTCATCAGTTTTTGCCAAGAACAAGTCAAAAATCAACTTTTCCATACCATTTTTTAGTGAAATTTACAGACAAATTTAGGTCCCTACTTTCTAGATGTGAAGTTACAACAAGATCCAAAATTTTGGCAACAATCAAATTCATATTCGAAGTCCTACCTTCTCCATCTCATTTCCACGTGTGCTTATTCTCTCTTATTTTCCCTTGCACTTACTTATTAGATATAATATATCATTTTTACTCTATCATATTACATTTCATACCCCCTTTAGGAATCCAAAACCCCCTTGGGTGTAGATCTTTCATTAGCGCCCTTCTTCGTTTGGTTGTGCTAATCAAGTTTTGCTTAAGGGTGAGTTTGTATTCTAATGTATACCCAAAGACCTTGGTGAGTGATCTACCGTTATGTCTCCCATTTGTCCTTTCTTCTTGTAGAGAAATCTACATACAATTGTTCCGATTTTTTACACCTTAGTCTACGCCCAAAAGGATGCATCTATAGAATTGCAAGAGCTCCAAATCCATTGATAAATTTTCCCAAAGGACCTTTTTCATTCCTCATGACCATAACCCATGGAATGCCTCCATAGAACTCAAAGATATTGGTTTAGCTTCCAATACCTTCCCTCCAACATGGACACCTTGGAAGATAAACATTACATTATATTTTCATGGTCAATTATTACTTCATACAGTTCTAAGAATACTAAAAGAGGAACATTTCTTGTGATAAATACTATTTTCAAAGCACTTGAACTATTATTTGTAAAGTAGTATTTATCAAGAAGCTTAATTTGGTCAATGACAACACCTTTAAACACTTCACATAAAGTGAATGTCAATCCCACTATTTATAGTAAAATAAGAATCATCTATAACATTGTAATTCCGATGGACCCTTCAATGACCTCTTTGAAGACATGGATATCGTTGCATTATCATTTGTTACTCAATCCTAAACACTACTTGTGATGTTATTATTGTTGTCATTGATCTTCATCTGATCATTACCTCTTCAAAAGGTTACAAGGCTAAGTTTCTCTTTTTCTAAGTGAATGGTTTTAGGCTTGAAACTCCGTATTGTCTTGGATGAGTTTGGCACTAATGATTTGCCAATGTGTTGTTATAGTTATTCACCGAGCCTTAATTTTTTTTATTGAATATTCACTGTTCCTAAACTCAGAGCGTTGTTCATTGATAACTGTGATCTTAGTTATATGAAATATCCAATATCAATGTCTTCAAATATTTTCTCATGCTCGCACTGTATTTGAGCTTACACTCTCACTGTTATACAACAATGGTATGCCTATTCTAATTTCATATCACCATTTCTTGATCATCATTATACCCTTCAGTGTCCTTTACCTTATCATTGTCATTGTCCTGCGATCATTTGATTTGTTATATCATTTCTCTTCATAATAGTGGAAGGAAAGTCTTTTCTTCACAGTGCTTTACTTTTTTAAATCTCATTGTTTCTTCATGAATTTTACTCTTTATTACCATGTCTTTGAAAAGAAATACCCCTCAAAGGGTTTAAAGGGAGGAAACTTACAAAGACTCGGTCCTCCTCTAACATGAATATCACAAACTTAAGAACTCTGAACAAAAGAAGCATTACAAGCCATTCACTAATGACAAATGATTTACAAAAACCAGTGAAACTTTGTGCGCATGTAAGATTAACTCTTTTTCATGAATGATAACAAGAGGGTTTTGAGGGGAAATAATGAAAACCACCTTTGGATTATTGAAACCATTTTTTTAAATGCTCGCTTGAATGTTACTGCTGCAACATTTGATATTATTATGTTGATTTATTTCTAACCTTGCATCATAACACTTTCAACACTCAAATTTGTTTGAAGAACATGTGGAAATAAATTTAATTGTTTCTCTCAAATGATAGTTGTTGTTCAAAACATATAATTCTCTACTTTCATGGGTTTGAATTGTTGTTACTCTATGCAAAACTTGCCATTTTCCACTACCACTGATGTCCCCAACACTAAAATGCTATTTTTGAGTGTATATCTACTATTTTTGAAAGAGGATCTGCATTCTCCTTCAAGAAATTCTCGTTGTCCCTCTTGAAATGATGTTATTCATGAATGCAATCAGCTAATCATTCCTTCTTTTACACCATTTCTATCCTTGGAACATGCTATTCTATGAAGAAATCTTCTCTTTATTCTCTGTAATAGCAATACAAATCCAATTTTTCATCAATGCATCTGTGTTTTCTCCATCCAAACAGGCCGCTATTGTCTATATAACTGAAAGTTACAAGATTGGACATGATTGCTAGAGTTTTCCCTTTCTTGAAACTACTCCATGGATAGACGAACTCATGTAGTTAGTTCTCCATGCCAAACCTGAGCCAATCGTCAAAATAAACATTTAAAACTAAGGTTTGAGCTCAAAAAGTTCCCTCCACGTTCTATTTTCTAAAAATAATGTGCTTTTAAAATTTTTTTGACTAAGTAAAAAGAAGAGGACTAAAGGAAGCAGGTGAAAAATAGAGAAGCTAAAATAAACAAAATAGAGCATACAAATTCAACCAATAACAAAGTATATGAATAATTGTATGCTACAACATGCAATGCAAGTTTTTATTGATCAAAGCGGCAGTTACAGAACTATAGAACTCTACTGAGTTCTCTACAAATCACAAATCTCTTTCTCCAGTAAAAAATTACCCAATGAATTTCAGCCCAGATATATTTATAAGCCAAGTCAATTGCAATAATCGGTGAAGAGAGGGAAATTGAGAGACTTGAAAGACATGAAGTAAAGACATAATCTGATTTCAAAATCAGATTTCCTAGAGACCAATGCAAGATAAATATCTAGATCTCATTTTCCTTGACACCGATGGTAAAACTTGCAATGCAAGGAAATTTAAAATCATATTCTTTGTAGACAAAACAAGATGATTACAAATCAGATTTTCTGCCAGATATGATGGGATAAGAACTTAGCAGATTTTATGTAGATGCAGTGGAGATGAGTCAACTCTAGGAAGAGAAATTGTGACTTTTTTAACACTCCCCCTTAATTTTGATGATTTATTCTTAAGTAGAACTGTAGCTACAACATAAAAACTCGTATATTTTCTCTATGAATTTCAAACAATTTCTTTGCCAATGGTTTTATAAATATATGTGCATATTGAACTTCTGATATGTAGAACTTCATACAAATTTGATTTCCATTTGCCAATTCTTGAATGAAATGATACCTAGTATCAATAATCTTACCCTTCTTATGAAAACCCTTGATTTTTTGCTAATGCAATTACAGATTTGTTGTCACAATAAATTTGAGTCAGTTCTTCTTGTCCATGTAGTAACTCATGTAAAAATCCTTCTCATCCAAATAGTCTGACAAGTTGTTGCTATCATTGCAACTTATTTAGCCTCAACTGATGATAACGTCACAATGGGTTGCTTCTTTGATGCCTGTGCTACTGCACCTGATCCAAAAAAGAACACATATCATGAGTTCTTGTATTATCATCAACACCATTTGCAAAATCACTATCAGAATATCCATTCAATTTAAAATCTAGAACTGATGTATACAAAATACAAAAATTTGTTGTTCTAGCAATATATCTTAAGATCATTTTTTCAGCTTGCCAGTGAGTACTCACAGGAGAATCCATAATTTCTTCGATATTAAAATTACAAAAAAAATTATATCAGGTCTTGATGTTGTCAAATACATGAGACTTCCAACCAATCTCTTATATAAAGTTAGATCAACAATTGATCCTTGATATTTCTTACTAAGTTTTGTAATAGTTTCCATTGGTGTTGCGGAAGGCTTACAATTCAACATCCTAAACCTTCTCAAAACATATTTTGCATACTTAGTTTGACATATAAAAATACCATCTTCAGATTGAGTAACTTTAATACCAAGAAAACAATTCATCAATCCTAAATTAGTCATATCAAACTATGTTTTCATGGAAGTCTTAAAGTCATCTATGAAGAGATCTCTGACAAAATTCAAATCATCAACATACAAGTAAACTATCAAAAATCTTCCTTCTTGATTTACCTTTGTATACGAGGTCAGCTCGCTTGGACTCCTACTGAATCCTCTACTATTCAAGAATTCATCAATTTTGGTATACCATACTATGGGAGCTTGTTTCAATCCATATAATGTCTTATTTAACTTATAGACATTATCTTCTTGTCCTTGAATCTCATATCCTGGAGGTTGTTTAATATATAAACCTCTTCTTCCAAAATCCATTTAAAAATATAGAATTTACATCCATTTGATGCATTTTCCATTTATTTTGTGTTGTAATAGCCAACACCATTGTCATAGTGTCAAGTCTGGCTACAAGTGTAAAAGTTTCATTATAATCAATATTAGAATGGTGACTAAATCCTTGAGCTACAAATCTTGCTTTGTGCTTCTCAACCTCACCTTCAACATTTAACTTAGTCTTATAAATCCATTTAACACCTATATTGTGTTATTTCTCTCTATGGAATCAATCTACAAGAGTCCATGTATTATTTCTCTTTATGGAATCAATCTCTTCATTCATGGCTTTTACCCAAACCTCTTCCTTAAGAGATTCATCAAAGTTGACAAGATCATATGCAATCAATACAAAATTTGAAGCTTGATCTAGTTCTTCATTGTGCTCATATATCTCTCTTAAACTTCTAGTCTTTTGATCTTTGATTCTATTCCTTAATGAAGCTAATGTGGGATTTGATTCATTACTAACCTCTGATTTTGTTGTTTTCTATCCACCATGATTGGATGGTTCACCATGCTCTTCAATTTTGGGCATTCTGAACTGTAATGGGCCAACACTTGGATATTGTCTTTCTGGAGTACTTATTGGAGGTGTATGTTCTTGTGGAATCATTTTTCCATCTCGTATGGATTTCTCATTCAAAACATCATATGCATGAGATAAAACAACCCCCTTTGCAATAGATTTATCTATGCTTCCATCCCAAGACTCTTTTTCCATGAACTCAACATCTCTACTAATAATATACTTCTTTTTTATGGGATTATAGAGTCTATATGCCTTAGAATCCTCATTGTATCCAATAAAAATATACTTCTCACTCCTATCATCTAACATCCTTCTCATCTCTTTGGGTACATGTGCATAAGCCACACACCTGTAAATCCTCAAATGAGATATGTTGCAATTCTTACCACTCCAAGCTTCTTAAGGAACATATTTTTTCACACTCTTAGTGGGACTCCTATTTATGATATAAATAGAATAGATAAATGCTACTCCCCAGTATTCACTCGATAGATGCTTCTCCTTCATCATACTTCAATCCATGCTCATAATGGTTCTAGTCTTCCTTTGAGCTAATCCATTCTTTTGTGGAGTAACATGAGCAGAAAATTATCTCTTGATTCCATGATCTTGACAAAACTCAATGAGATCATTTAGCATATATTCATCTCCTCTATCTGATCTTAGAACTTGAATATATTTTCCACTCTCCTTTTCAACCATAGCTTTAAATCTTTTGAATATACTAAAAACTTTAGAATTTTTCTTCAAAAGATAAACCCAAGTATTCTGACTAATAGTTTAAATAAACATAAGGTTGCATTACCAAGTTTAATTGGTTTTGAGGCAATACAAGAAGAAGCACCTATCCATGAAGAAAATGTATTAGTATCACATGTTGATAAGAAATTTGATTGGATCATAGACAATGGATGTTCGCAACACATGACACCTATAATAAAGATAAAATGGTTAAGATAAATAGATATGATGGTGGTGTTGTTAGGTTTGGTGGGAATACTCCTAATCCAATCATGGGAAGTGGATCTATTACTTTGGATGGTAAAACTAATACTAATTATGTTTTTTTTGTTGATGGATTGACACATAATGTACTATGTGTTGGCCAATTGGTTGATAAGGGTTATCATCTACAATTTAAGGATGGGCATTGCACAATCAGAAGTGCTAAAGGAGATGTGATTGCATTTGGTACTAAGACAAGAAGAAATGTCTTTCAGTTGAACTCAAAAGAGGTAAGTTATTTTGTTGTTAAAATTGATGAAGGATGGCTATGGCATAGAAGATTTTGTCATATAAACTTAGATAATATTGTAAAGGAAAGTGACATTAATGCAATTAGAAATCTGCCTAATATTGTGAAGCTAGCTAACACGACATGCAAAGAGTTTGTAATGGGAAAGTAGATAAGGAATAGCTTTTACAACAAAGCTTTTTTAGCCAGAAACAAGTTGAATTTGATTCACATAGATCTATGTGGACCTACACATACCAGGTCTTACTTTGGTGATAGGTATTTCATTTTATTTATTGATGATTATTCTAAAATGATGTGGGTAGGATTTCTTAGAGAGAAATCAGAAGCTTTTGTAAAATTCAAGTATTTCAAGGAAAGAGTAGAAATAGAGTCTAGTTTGAAGATCAAATATCTGAGATCAGATAGAGGTGGAGAATTTATATCAGGATAATTTAATTCTTTATGCGAAGATAATGGAATATTGAGGAATACTTTTGTACCTAGGACACCACAACAGAATGGTGTAGCTGAGAGAAGACACATATCAGTTCTTGATGTTGTGAGGACTATGTTGATTGAAGAAATATTTGCACACATGCACTAGAGAGAGTCAGTTAACACCAAAATGTACACAATGAATAGATTTGAGATCAGAAATGGTCCTAGTAAGACATTGATGCAAGGGAGGATGCATAGAGGGGCCAAAGAGACACCCTAACCAAATCTACCCTTACAGAGATTACACATAGAAGAAATAACACACAAAATGAGAGAGAGAATGCACATCAACTCCTTATATTTCTTTGAATTGATTCATACATGCTAGATGTAAGGCCTTCCCGGTTAGGGCTAGATATTACAATTCAAGTACACAAGTCCTCCAACATGCGAGGATCTGAAACTATATCTTCAATCTTCTAACTTCTATCAAAACTGATGTCCTGATACCTCTCCTAAACTAAAACCAAAAGATTACAATATATACAAGAGGCTACCGAATAACTCAGCCTTCAGATCCACCATCAATGGAGGGAATGACCAAATATAGGTCCACACACTTCCCAATGATAGATATCCACATTAAATCCATGACCATAATTAATTTCACAAGTCGGCCTCAACAAAAAACTAAAACAAACAACTCGCTAAGGAATGATAACCGAGTGCCAAGAAAAGATAACCAAGCACCAAAGAATTAACCGACCAACTCGATTAACAAAGGAAACTGAGCAACTACCGAGCCAACTTGGTCAAAGTAGGAACCGAGAAACACATGAAAACTCAAATTTGTTTTTGGTGACACAGGATTACCAAGGACCCAAGATTCTCCTATATCAGACACCAGGGGTTATTTGAAATGATTCTCTAAATAATGGACTAGGTACAACCCAAGCTGAATCCAACTAAGATTGTGAAATCCATGAACTGTCTTCAATCGGTCTGTTCTTCCACTTTACCAGATATTCCATATACTATTTTCCTCTTGTACTTCTACCAATTCTTTTTTCCAAAATTTGCTCAACTTCTTCTATCTGTTTCTTAGGATAATCATTCAGTATTGTCATTTCTTCATCCGACTAATGGTACTCATACAAATTAGTAATGTTGAATATAGGTGATATACCCATGCCATTAGGTAACTCAATCTCATAAGGGTAAAAGCACAATAAGCTGTCACCCTTTTACAAAGGAAAAAGCTAACAAAATCAAAGTTGTTCAACTTCAATAGTATTAAAATGATATTTATGTTTGGAATTTGAAGATGATGTAAACTAATTAAATGTGAAAAAATGGATGAAGTTTATGATTAATATTTTTAATAAATTTTTTGAATAAGAACTAATATATTTTTTTAATTTTTAAAGATGATTTTTCAATTGCTGAAAAATATTGAAAATTAGGGGTCTAGTTCCCACCAAAAAAATATATGTAAATAAATATTTTGTCACCTAATTTAAAAATATGTCATAGATGACATATATAGCTAGTGGATGAAGAAATAAAAATTGGTTTGTGACCTATATTTTTTCTTTTATAACAATTCAAATTCCAACTCACTGAAATCGATAGTTTTCATCTCGCAACATATTTTTCATAAAAAATCTGTCCCATTCAAAAAAATAAATATATATTCTTGAAGAGGACTCTCTTCTCTAGTGCATCATATGTTTTTCAAATTTATTTAATATGATTTACTATTTTTTTCTTTCTCTGAATCAACATCTCCTTGGCTGTTAAAATACCTACTTGCAATATTTTTTAATTACAATAAACTATGTCTAATTAAAACACTATAAAATCTATATGAGGATATTCTTGACTCTGGTCTCTACAAAAGGGTATTTTTTATTTTTTTTAAATATCATTAAAAAGATTAGGAGTTATTGAAATGCCACTTTTTTGAAATAATTTTATTTTTATGGTAATTGGACCCAAAGTGGTATAAAACATGCATTTAATAGAAATTTCCAATTGGAAAATTTAAAGCACTTATCTAACTTATCTAGAATCAATCTAGCTAGACCGTATGTTTGACCAAAATTAATTTTTAGTTAGAAATACTAAAATTCAGGTGTGCTGATAAGTTAGCCTAAAAGGTGACACCTAATTGTTCTTTTACCCATAAGCATTTCCATTGTCAAATTTTCTCAAAATCTTGCAAGGACCAAACTTCTTCATTTTCAGCTTCCCATATGTTCCAATAGGAAATCTGCCTTTCTCCAAATGAACCATTACTTCATCATCGACTTCAAAAATCTTATGTCTTCTAGATCTATCAACTATGTCTTTGTATTTCTGATTACTTTTCTCCAACTTATGTTTCACATATTCATGCAATGTCTTCATGAACTCAACAAATTTTACTCCTTCAACACTTCTCTTCTCTTCATCAGCAATATCCCTCAAATTTGATATACCTCTCAGTTGTATTCTATTTACAATCTCAAAAGGTATTTTTCCAGTACTTCTATTCATTGAATTATTGTATGCAAACTCTACTTGTGCCAACATAGAATCTGAATTAATCGGTGTGTCTCCAACTAAACATCACAAAATATTTTCCAAGCTTCTATTCACAACTTCTATTTTTCCATTAGTCTGTGGTCGAAATGTAGAACTGTATTTCAACTCGGTGCCAAACTTTCTCCAAAGGGTCTTCCAAAAGTATCCAATAAATTTATTGTCTCGGTCAAAGATGATATTCCTCGGTAATCCATGCAATCTAATAATTTCCTTAAATAAAAGATCTACTATATGTACTTCATCTGATGTCTTTCTACAGGGTATAAAATATGCCATCTTAGAAAATCTATCCATAACAACAAATATAGAATCATTACCTCTCACTGTCTTCGGTAAGCCAAGAACAAAATCCATACTGATATCAATCCAAGGTTTCTAAGGAATAGGAATCAGTGTATACAACCTAGTATTCAGACTTACTCCTTTTGCAACTTGAAAAATTCCACAACTTTTCACAAATTTATGAACATCCTTATACAACTGTGGCCAAAAGTATTTATCCTTAAGAAAATTTAATGTCTTGTCAACACCAAAGTGTCCAGCCAAACCACTACTATGTTTCTCCTTTATCAAATTAGATCTCATTGATCCTCTTAGTATACATAATTGAATACCTCTAAACAACATACCTCCTTGAATAAAATAGTCTTCCTATTTAGTATTCAGTTGATCTTGAATAGGTGTTCTGCACTTTCTCCACGGCTGAGAAAAATTAGGATCAAATTCATATAAATCGATCAAAACCAAGAACTTCAATTTTCATCTTGGTCATCAAATATCTTCTTCTACTCAATGCATCAACAACTTGGTTAGTGACTCCACTCTTATGTTTTATCACAAATGTATAACTCTGCAAATATTCAACCCATTTCATATGTCTTTGATTCAACTTATTCTGACTACCCAAATACTGTAAAGCTTTATGATCGGTATACAACACAAATTCACTCGGTATCAAATAATGTGTCCATTTCTTCAAGGCTTGAACAATAGCATAGAATTCTTGATCATACACATAATATTTTCTTTTTGCATAATTCAACTTTTCACTAAAGAAAGCAACAGGTTTACCTTCTTGACTCAACACAGCTCCTATTGTACTACCACTTGCATCACATTCCACTTGAAATACCTTATTGAAATCAGGCAATGCTAACACAGGTAATTCAGCAACCTTCTGCTTCAGAGTCTCAAAACTTTTATCAGTTCCATGTGTCCACTTGAATTCTCTTTTATCTCCTCTCATAGTCTCAGTCATAGCATTACAAATTGAACTAATATTCCTAATGAACTTTTGGTAAAAACTTGCCAAACTATGAAATAATATTACCTCACTAGCATTCTCAGGTGTAGGCCAATTCAAAATATCTTCGACCTTTTCAGGATCCATCTTCAAACCATCAACTAAAATCACAAATCCCAAATACATAATCTCCTCTTTCATGAAAGAACACTTTTTTCAGATTTATCAACAACTTTTCTTCTTTCAACCTCTGCAATACTTGTTTAACATGCAACAAATGTTCTTCTCTGGTCTTATTGAATATTATAATATCATCTAGGTATACAATCACAAATTTACCTAAGAATTTCTTCAAAACTTTATTCATCAATCTCATAAAGGTACTCGGTGCATTAGTTAAACCAAAAGGCATAACCAACCACTCATACAAACCTTATTTTGTCTTAAAATAAATCTTCCACTCATCACCTTCTCGGATTCTGATCTGATGATACCCACTTTTCAAATCAATTTTGGTAAAATACTTTTCTCCAATCAAACTATCCATTATGTTATCCATTATTAGTATAGGAAACCTATATTTCACTCTTATCTCATCGATTTCTTTGGAATCTGTACATATTCACCATTCTCCATTCTTCTTAGGTGCCAATACAACTGGTACTACATAAGGACTCAAAATTTCTCAGATCAAACCTTTCTGTAGCAATTCTTGAATCTGTCGGTTCAATTCTTGATTCTCGATAGGTGTCAACCGATGTGGTGCCTTATTCGATAAACTAGCTCCAAGGATTAGATCCATGCAATGATCAATGCTTCTCTTGGGTGAAAAACCATTAGGTACATTACCATAAATTATCTCTCTATACTCGGTGAGTAACTTATCAAGCTCTTCAAGTATGTTATCCTATGTTTTCTTACTCGGTTTGTTAGGAATCACAACAAAACATTCTTATTCAAATCGTTAACAAACTTTCTTCCTTCCATCAAGAAAAATTTCACAGATGTACAAACACTACTAATAGGTTCTTCAATCAAAGGTAACAAAATTTATCTTCTCCCATCAGCCCAAATAGTATATTTATGTAATCTCCCATCATATATAGCATGTCTATCATATTGCCAAGGTCTACCCAACAAAATATGACAACAAACCATAGGCATGATATCACATAACATCTTATCATAGTACTTTCCAATTTTCAAATTCACATAACATTATTCACTTACCAAGAGTGCATGCTCATCCATGAAATTTGATAGGGCTTCATGTGTTCCAACCTTTTTAACTGCAACTTTGTAGTTCCATTTCCTCACATGCCAACTTCTCCAAGCTTCCACTATCAATGATTACCTTCCATACTTCATCAAGAACTCTACATCTGGTCTTGAATAAACTTTTCCTTACCAAATGTTCCTTACTAATTTCAATCCAAAGTGCTCTCCTTACCATCAAGTTCTTTTCCTTCTCAGGTTCATTTGGTGACTCTTCTTGCATCAAATCATTTCTATTGCTACCAACCTTCTTACTTGCATGTGTACACTCAAATGATCTATGTCCTTCTCCATAATTGTAACAAGTTCCTTGGAAACCACCTCTGTTATAACCACCTCGGTAGTTATTGCTTCTTCCTCTAGATGAACTTTCACCTTTCCACTAAGTCTTGCCCTTATCCAGATTTTTCTTTTCTAGTTCAGATCTACTATTTTCACCATAGGATCTACCTCTTCCTCTAGGGAATCTACCACCTCTACCTCTTTGTCTTTACTCATGTCTTTGGTTCAATTTCTCCTCATCTTTCAAGGAAAAATGATAAGCTTCTTCAATGTTTTCCAACTTAACCAAACCGATTTCTTCTTGGATGGAAACTCTCAATCCATTCAGGTACCTAGAAATTCTTTCTACATCATCTTCATCATGTCCAGATCTGATATCTAATCTATATAATTCCTTAGTATAATGTTTTACCGAGCTATCTTTCTACCTCAAACTTTGCATTCGCCTAACTAGGTTAATCTGATAATCACAAGGTAAAAAATTTCCTTTCAACTTATTCACCATCTTATTCCATACCTTAATTTTATCTTTGCCTTTCCTCTTTCTATCCAATTGTAGATGTTCCCACCACAAGGATGCATGACTCTTCAACTTTGTGCTTGCAATTTTCACCTTCTTTTCCTCAGGAACATTTTCATATTCAAATTACTTTTCCATCTCGGTAATCCAGTCCACCAATTCATCTGAATCCAATTTTCCCCTATACTCGGGAGTATTGAAATGTGGTGTAGACTTCAGATTTGTCAAAGCCTTCAACAATATTTCCTCACCTTGATCCATCACCAGTGTAGGTTCTACATCACCTTGTTCTTCCTCATTTTCATCATCACTAACATCTTCAATATGTCTTCCTCTTCGCTGGGCTATTTTAATAGCTTCTAACCTAGCAGCAAGTTGTCTCAACATGTCTGCCAATCCTGGATCTGCATCTCACCTTCCATGAATGATCTTGAAACCCTCTAGAATTGCAGGTCAGATCACAATATTCTACCCCACAACAAATCAACTAGGGTTTGACAAGAAGGAACCCTCAAACCTAGATTCACAAATGTAGATCTGGATCTCACCTTGCTCTGATACCACCTGATGCAAGGGAGGATGTAGAGAGGGGCCAAAGGAATACCTTAACCAGATATACCTTTGTAGAGATTACACATGGAAAAAATAACACAAAAAATGAGAGAGAGAATGCAGATCAAATCCTTATATTTCTTCAAATTGATTCATACATGTTGAGATATAAGGCCTTCTCGGTTAGGGCCAGATATTACAATTCAACTACACAAGTCCTCCAACATGTGAGGATTTGAAACTATCTTCAATCTTCTAACTTCTATCAAAATAGATGTCCTGATACCTCCCCTAAACTACAACCAAAAGGTTACAATATATACAAGAGCCTACCGAACAAGTCGGCCTTTAGATCCACCATCAACGAAAGGAATAAATAGATCTAGGTCCACACACTTCCCAATGATAGATACCCACATTAAATCTACAACCATAATTAATTGCACAAGTCGACCTCAACAGAAAACTAAAACAAAAAACTCGGTAAGCAAGGATAACTGAGCGCCAGGAAAAGATAACCAAGGGCCAAAGAATTAACTGACCAACTTGGTTAACAAAGGAAACCGAGCAACTATTGAGCCAACTCGGTCAAAGTAGCAATTGAGCAACATAGGAAAACTCAAATTTGTTTTTGGTGACAGAGGATTTCCAAGGACTTTAGATGCTCCTACATCAGACACCTTATGAGATTTGGTTTGGTCACTCTCCTACTATTAAGTATTTCAAAATTTTTGGTAGAAAATGTTTTATTAAAAGAGATGATAGCATAGGGAAATTTGATGCAAGAAGTGATGAGCAAATATTCCTTGGGTAGTCTACAAAGAGTAAGTCTTATAGATGATATAATCTAAGAAAAAGAAAGATGATTGAAAGTGCAAATGTTAGGATTGATGAAAATTTTCAAGTATAGAAAAGAACTTGTGAATTTAACCCTCATGACCTAGCATGGGAAGAAGGACTAAATTAGAGTAATTAGAGTCTAAATCAAGGTCAGAATAAAGAACAAGAATAGGAAGTAACTCAAGATCAGTCATGAGAGTTTTTTATGATGGATGACAACATGTATATGAATCTAAATGAGAGACCAGAGGTGTTTAGGATACCTAAATATGTGTAGAGGGATCACCCTTGGAACCAGATTATTGGAGACAATAACAAAGGCACTAGAACAAGGTCACAGAATAGAGATTCAATTTGTTTAATTTCAAAGGTTGAGCCAAAGAATACTGATGAAACTCGCATATATGATTCATGGATAAAATCAATGCAAGAAGAACTAGATCGATACAAAAGAACAACACTTGGGAATCAGTCCCTAGATCTAAAGAAAAGAATGTTATTGTCACAAAATGGGTATTCCAAAATAATATGAATGAAGATGGTGTTGTGAATAGAAACAAATCCAGATTAGTATGCAAGGGATATTCACAACATGAAGGAATTAACTTTGAGGAAAATTTTGCATCTATTACAAGTTTGGAGGAAGTTAGGTTACTCATAGCCTATGTTGCATATAATGATTTCAAGGTCTATCATATGTATGTCAAGTCAACATTTCTCAATGGTGACTTAGAAGAAGAGGTTTACATTGAGCAGCCTGATGCTTTTCCTTTATCAGGTGATAAAGACATGGTTTGCAGATTGAATAAATCACTATATGGACCGAAACAAGAACCTAGAGCTTGGTATGGCAGATTGGATAGGTATTTATTACATCTTGGTTTTAAAAGAGGTAATACATGTAGAAATCTATACTTGAGAAGTAATGATAAAGGAATTTTAATAGTAGAAATTTTTTTTGATGACATTATCTTTGGATGTAATGATGGTATGAGTAAGAAGTTTGTAGAAGAAATGAAGGATGAATTTGAGATGTCCATGATAGGGGAGATGAAGTTCTTCCTAGGGCTACAAATTAATCAAAGAAAGAATGAGATCTTCATATCTCAAACCAAGTATCTTAAGGAGATGCTAAAGAAATTTGGCATGGATGAAAGTAAACCAATTGGATCTCCTATGGTAACATGAGATAAGTTGTCTACTTCTGATGAGACAAAAGGTGTACTTCACACTAAATCCAAATCTATGATAGGAGGTCTTCAGTATCTAACTTATACTAGACCTGATGTAGAAAGTTCATTTGGAATTGTTGCTAGATTCCAGGAAGATCCAAAGGAAACTCATTTTTCTACAGTAGAGAGGATATTCAAATATCTAAAGTGAATAGTTGATTTTGGCCTATGGTATGATAGGAAAAAAGACTTCACATTGGAAGCCCATACTGATGTAGATTGGGTAGGCATTATAGATGATAGGAAGAGCACAAGTGGAGGATCCTTTTCCCTTGGGAATAGGTTAGTTTCCTAGTTGAGAAAGAAATAGGACTCTATATCTCAGTCAATAGTTGAATCAGAGTATGTCGTTGCTGCAATCAGTTGCACACAGATCATTTGGATGAAATAAATTTTGAAGGACATTGGTTTGATCCTTAGTGAATCAGTTATCACACATTGTGATAACACAAGTACATTGAATATGTCAAAGAATCCAATGATGCATTTGAAGAATAAGCACATTTCAATCAAGTATCATTTTCCAAGGGAGCAAGTGAAAGAGAAATTTGTGAAGCTTGAAAATGTAAGAATAAAGGAGAAGATTGTAGACATCTTCACCAAACCACTGAAGAAAGATACCTTTGAATATCTCAAAGGTAAGCTTGGGGTTAGAGTCCCACTTGGAGGTAATTAGGAAGATACATTAGTGCTCAAGTTCATTAGCAATCAGAGCTATATCATTTGTGGACTTGATGTAGAGGTTTACTCCTCAGGGGGAGTAATAGTTTGAGCATAGATGATCAGATCAAGGTGATCTTGCACCTAGTAGTTAAAGGTATTGAATATTTGAAAAAGTTACACTTAGAAGAGCAGGCAAAATAGGATGGCACCTTTTTCCATTGATGTTAAAGGGGGAGAGATATTAGTGAAAAATCCTTACTGGTTTAGGGGGAGCTGTGAAGAAGATATTAAAAAGGTTGTACAAAAAGGCTATTGCTGGGTTGATGGTTTTTGATATGTTTCCATCAATGCCAAAGGGGGATACTATTGGAATTATTGTAGTATGGTGTTGGCATGCAATATTTTTATCATTGATGTCAACATATATTCACTTATGAAGGGACAGGAACTGTAGGACACTGCACATGCATGTTGCAGAGAGTGGTATGGACATGGTATGATTTCTTAGCTCACATGGTCTTAGATATATGATATAGGATGAGTATTAGACTTATGAATATGAGTGCAGAGGTTGATATGGTCATTTGTAAAATTTATTGAATTATTAGTGAATACTAGCTAGTAGGGATAGAAACAGGGGAACTCACATAGTGAGTGGAAGTGTTTGGTGCATAAATATTATGCAACAATGGATTATAGTATGGAAGATTGGGATATGTCAAATGAAATCATGGAGAAGATTTTTTGTGATTGCATTATGTTTGTGTGATTGTCGATGTCATATGTGACATGTTTTCCAGCAAAGAAGTATTTTGAAGCCGACTAGGCATGGTAACGTCTGGAAGGATAATTATCTTTGGATAATTGATGGAGCTAACTATCTTGTGATTTATATTTTTCATAATATGTATAGGGATTATGTGTGCATAGTTTTCTTGGATAATTTAATCATTTTTAATGTAATGAGGTCCTATAATGGTGAGCTCTAGGAGATTTATTATTTGTAACTTGTATAAGAGGAAGGGTTTTCCTTATGGTTGATGTATGTTATGGAGATAGATATATACAAGATGAAAGGATGTGAGATCTATTGTTTGTAGAGAAAAATGTTGTATTTCAATGCACATGGGTGAATTATCCTAGTATTGCAGCTCAGAGATCTTGATGATATTTTCTGTAAAGGCTAGAAGGTGGATGTATCCTTCTGATTGTATTTTAGCTTGTGGCTAGTTGTAATACCCCTAACAATGTTTGTGAATCCTAATAGGGTCTTTCCTTTAATAGGGACCTTCCTATTGTAATAATCAGCTCCTAACAAGGCTAGAACTCCTAATAGGATTTCAATACTTATAGTGCAGCTATTTGTGGGCATCATTCCCACCAGGGTTTTTCCCTTAACATGGTTTTCCTCGAGAACATTTTTTGGTGTTATTGTGATCACATGTGTTGTGGTTATTTTGCATTTTTTTAAGTATAAAGATTGATTTTGAATTAAACTTTAAATCTTGGCATCAACTGATTCACCCCCCCCCCCCCTCAGTTGATTAAGACATTGTTATTCTAACAATGTCAACACACATAGTCAAGGTCTAATCATCAATCTCTAACATGCTAAAAAATCTTCCAACAATCTCCCTCTTTGGAATTGATGACAATAAATGAAGTGAAATACTGATCAATATACAAAGACATCAAGAGACAATATATCTATTTGATAACTTTGAATATCCAACATCAAAACTCTCAACACAATCTCTTCCCAACATCATATTTCCTGATTATCCTATCTTACACACAATCTCTCCCCCTTTGGCATTAATGGAAAACGGCCAAATATATCAAAAGAATTGAACTCACCTCAAAAGGATGGGGTGAAAATTTTCATTCCCAATTCAAAAGATCCACAAGACCGCTCCCCCTAAGGCATAGTCCCCAACTCATCAATAGAGAGAATGATATTCTGATAATGGGTATGTGCAAGATCATGGTATGCCAAAAAGTGACGATGTGAAAAAGAAGTCTTGATTGATAGACTTTTTGAAAAACAACTATAACTTTCAAATAATATAATATTTTTGAAATCTGAAATATACATCACATTCTATGCTTCACCTAATACAATAATAATAAACAATTATTTCAATTTGATGAATTTTAGACTAAGTTAAGGTGGTCAGACATAAGACTTTTTATATTCAAGAAAATTTGTAGCAGAAAAATCATAATTAATTATTTACTTTGAAAAAAAATATAAAAAAATATACATCACATTTGGACATGAGTCTACTATCTTTATCTAGAATCTTATAAAAAAATATTATCATTTGATTTTGTTTAATGTGATCAGACATACACCTACTTGTTATCTTCCTAGTCCTGAATGATAGACTTATTGAAAAATAGCTATAACTTTCAAACTTTATAACATTTTTGAAATCTAAAACATGTGTCACATTCTATGATTTTCCTACTACAAGAAAATAAACAAATTTTTCAATTTGATTAAGTTTAGACTAAGTTAATGTGGTTAGACACGAGAGTTTTTGTATTTTGGAAAAGATGTAGAATAAAAATCATAGTTAATTATTTACTTGGAAATAAATTACAAAAAAATGTGTCCCATCCGGACACGAGTCTACTACTTATATCTTGAATCTTGTAAAAAAAAATTATCATTTGACTCTGTTTAAGGTGGTCAGACATACACCTACTTCTTATTTTTTCCTGAAATTTTCGTACTACTACATTGAAATTTAAAAATTTCAATATATAGAATAATTTTTTTTCAAAAAAGGCCTAGTATCTTAGAAACTAAATTTAATTTTCTACAGATTCTCTTCTTACATATTTTTTGATATAATATTTATAACTTGTTCAATTTTTTATGTCAACTTGCCTAAACCTGATTTACTAAATTTCCATTGCCACTTAAGGGCCTAGTTTGGCATACTATGATCCTACACATACCCTAATGTTTTGGATTGATGTCATCCCTAATATCCTTATCTCTGATCAAGAGGGTTGATAACCCCAATCTTATCTCTAAGATACTCAAATGTATCCTTTGGTAAATATTTTGTAAAGATGTCAACAATATATTCCTTAGTGGATAAATACTCCAATTTTAATTCCTTTTCACTAACTTTATCCCTCAAGAAATGATAGTTAATAGAAATATTCTTTGTCTTTAAATGTTGCATAGGGTTCTTTGAAATACTTATAGAACTTGAGTTATCATTGTAAATACAATAGGTTCATCAATGTTTATCCTTAAATCCTTCAACATTTTCTTCCTCCAAATAACTTGAGCACAATTTCTAATAACAACATACTCAACATCAACAATAGATTGGGAAATGCAATCTTGTTTCTTACTAGTCCAAGAGATTAGTCTCTTGGCAAGGAAGAATGCACTACCACTTGTACTTTTCCTATCATCCACACTATCTACCCAATTAGCATATGTATATGCACAAAGCATGAAATCATTATCCTTACCATATGTACCAAATCCATAGTCAAATATTCCCTTCAAGCATCAGAACATTCTTTTAATAACAACTACATGTGATTCCTTCATATTCTCTTGAAATCTTGTCACAACAAAAACAACATTCATTATTTCAGGTCTAGTATGAGTCAAGTATAGTAATCCACCAATCATTGAACTATATGTTATTTGATTTTCACAAGGGGATTCATCTTCTTTAGTCAATTTGCAACCACTAACCATAGGAGTTCCAACTGACTTTGAATTTTCCATGGGTAATTACACAAAGTTGTTGGTCAGAAAAGTGGCTGCATGAAAAAAAAATCAAAATTTTACAAAACCCATGCGGCTTATTTGAAATTCAAAACATTTTGGCTTGGAAAAATTGAGCCATGCCAAGCCTAAAAAAAATAATTAAAAAAAAAATGAAGTTCTTCAAAACCCATGAAGGTTATGAAGAACTAAAAAAAATTCTTCATAACTCGTGCAAGTTATGAAGAACTAAAAAAGTTCTTCATAACCTTCGTGGTTTTGTAAAAAATAAAACTTATGAAATTATTTTGTTCCTCATAACATGTGCGGGCTCTATAGAACTAAAACTTATGCAATATTTTAGTTATACACAACCCACATGTGGGTTATGGAGAGAGAGAGAGAGAGAGAGAGAGAGAGAGAGAGAGAGAGAGAGAGAGAGAGAGAGAGATTTATACAAACATGTGTGTGTGTGTGTGTGTGTGTGTTAGAAGTATTAAAAGAATGGAAACAAGATCAAGAAGATAATCCAAGAAAGTGAAGTGCAAGAAGGAATTTACCATAAACCAAATATGAGAGAGTTGCAAGAACAATCATCAAAACCAAGAGAATACTGCAAGAATCCAACAAGAGCCAAGATATTTTTGTAAGAGGAAAAGCAAAGAAAAATCCATTGTGTATCATGAATGAGGCATGAAAATTCTAAAGAGAGAGATAGAATATGAGCAAGAAGCTCAATACATTACGATAGAACTAGCAGGAGAGAAATTGTGTAAGAAATGTGTAAAAATTATATCAAGTGTGTGGAGAAGCATCTCTTAAGTAGAGATGAGTGAAGGAGTTTGCATGCAACTCCCATGTGTATGAGTTCCACATTCATACTAAGTGTGTTCCAAGTGTGAGAATCCTCATAAAGAGGAATAAACTATTTTCTTTATTAAAGGAATTACAAAATATGAGTTGTCCTCCCACTTCGACTAGAGGACAAAATTACATGTAGAGATTCCTTTAAGAATATCCTAAAATAAATAAAAGGAGGATACATTGGTTTATCCTCAAATTAAATAAAACAACCAAGGAAAGATTACTAATTCTAACACCCCCCTTTAATCTTTACTTGGGGTGATTACATCAATGGCTATCAAACCCAAATTTTTACAATGAAATTCAAATTTTTCTCTAGAAAGAGGCTTTGTCAAAATATTTGGAACTTGATCTTCACCCTTGCAATATATGAGGGACACTTGATTTTCTTCAATTTTTCCTCTAATGAAGTGGTGGTGGAGAGAAATGTTCTTTGACTTTGCATGGTAAACCGGATTCTTTGCCAAGGCTATTGTACTTTGATTGTCACAATATAATGGGGTAGCTTTTTGTTGAGGTAGACCCAAATCTTCAAGTATTCTTCTAAAGCCATAAAGATTATTTAGAGGCATGAGTACAAATTTTGTATTCAGATTTAGTAGAACATAGAGAAACTGGTTGATCATTTTTACTTTTCCAAGGTATAGCACCTGATCCAAGAGAAAAACAATACCCACAAGTAGATTTCCCATCATTGGGGTCTCCACCTAAATCTAAATCAGTAAAACCTTTTAAAGAAAAATCAAAATTTGCATCATAAAATAAATCCTAAGTTAATGGTACCTTTAATGTATCATAATATTCATTAGCAATTTTGAACTGTGTTTGTTGAGGTTTGGACATGAATCTTGAAACTAAACCAACACTAAAATATATATCAGGTCTAGTGATAATTAGATAATTTAAACTTCCTACAAGTTTTTTATAAGGATTAGCATCTATAAATGGAGATTCCATATACATCATTAACTTAGTTCCCAATTCACATGGAATTGAAACGTAATTAGCATCATTCATATGAAATCTATCTAGAAGATCTTTAGCATATTTACTTTGAAAAATAAAAATACCCTTAGGGGTTTTCCAAATTTGCATTCCTAGGAAATAATGTAAAAGTCCTAAATCAGTCATTTGAAATTTTTGGTTAAGTTGGAACTTAATATCAGAAATTAAATGGTTAGAAATAGAAGTTAGAATCAAATCATCAACATAAAGATTGATAATAATAATGTCATCTTCACTATGCCTGATATACAAGTTAGGATCATTTTTACTTCTTTCAAAACCTTGAGAAATAGAGAAAGCATTAATTTTGCAATACCATTCTCTAGGAGATTGCTTCAAACCATAAATAGATTTATTTAGTTTGCATACTAGATGTTCATGACCTTCTTTAATAAAATTGAGAGGTTGAGACATATAAATTTCTTCATGAAAATCACCATTTAAAAAAGCACTTTTAACATCCATTTGGTGAATATGCCAATTAATTTTAGAAGCCAAAGCATGAACTACTTTAATGGTAAGGATTTTTGCAATAGGGGCAAAGGTCTCATTATAGTCTAATCCTTCAATTTGAGAGAAACCTCTTGCTACTAACCTAGATTTGAACTTACTAATTTCATATTGGCATTCAACTTAGTTTTATATAACCATTTGCATGAAATTAGATTTTTACCATGAGGTAAAGGGACTAAATCTTAAGTATTATTAGAAATTAAAGTGTCATATTCCTCTTGCATAACATTTTTCCAATGAGGTTGATTTTTAGCTTGAGAAAATGTTTAAGTATCATTAGAGTTCATAAGAGAAGACTTTAAGGCATAATTACAAGAATTAACTCTCCTAGGTCTAAGATCACCCATTCTATCAATATAATCATTTCCTTCATTAAGTAAATCTTTAAACCATTTAGGATTTCTCTTAGAATTAAAAAAAATATCACTATGAGTATCATTATCATCATGATCAATATTATCACTATGAGGAGTAGATATATTATTACCATCATCATCATCATTAACATTACTAGTAGGAATAGAAATAGATGCATTAGGAGTAGGGTTTAGAATAGGAGGTTGGTCCTCGACAATCTCAATAGTGTCTCCTTGAAATTCATCATCTTTGACCTTGGAGCAATCATGGACCTCATTTTCTACAATGCAAGCATCTCTTGAAATATGCACCTTGTTAGTAGTAGGATCATAAACTCTATAACCTTTAGTAAATTCATCATACCCAACAAAAATAAATGGAGAAGATTTAGAATCAAGTTTTTGCCTTTTTTGTTTGGGTGTGTGAACTTAAGAAATAGATCCAAAAATTCTCAAATGTTGTAAATTTGGTTTTCTACCAAACCACACTTCCTTGGGAGTTATATCTTGCAAATATTTAGTAGGAGTTCTATTAAGAAGATAAGTGGCACACGCCATTGCTTCAGCCCATAACTTGTAAGGAATATTGTTTGCATGTAACATACATCTAGCCATTTCCACAATAGTTCTATGATTCATTTCCACCACACCATTTTGTTGTGGTGTATAAGAAATAGTAAGCTCATGTTTTATACAAAAAGATCTCAAATAAGTACAAAATGAATTGTTAACATATTCAGTACCATTATCTATTCTAAGAATTTGAAGCTTAGAACCTGATTGCCTTTCCACAAACATATGAAATTCAAAAAATATATCAAGAACTTGATCTTTACTATGCAAGAAATAGATCCAAATTCTTCTAGTAAAGTCATCAACAAAGGCAAGATAATACTTTGGACCTTGAATGGAGGTGTTCTCCATTGGTCCCAAAAGGTCACTATGAATCAAATGTAACTTATGAGACACCCTCTATGAAGTACCATGAGGAAAGGACTCCCTTTTCATTTTACCACTCATGCACCCTATGCATGTAATTTTAGATGGAACAATATGTGGTAATCCTTCAACCATGTTAGATTTTAGCAATCTAGAAATATAATCATAATTCAAATGGCCAAGCCTTTCATGTCATATATTGAAATCAATATTAAATTTCAAAGAGTACCTTGATGAGGCAAACTCAAAAATTAAACAAATTATCATGATCCTATTTAGCATTAGAAATGACATGATCATTCTTAGGATCAATAATGTAACATGTGTCTTTATGAAATTCAACTTTGTAATCTTGACATAATTGAGAAACTGAAAGAAGATTGGATTTAAACTCAAGAACATAAAGAGCATTATGTAATTTTCCATTTGGGAACATTAACATCACCAAATCCATCAACTTTGCAACTATGATTATTAGCTAATTGAATAGGAATATTTGTTTTATCAGGTTGCAAAGAATCAAACACTTCTCTATGAGATGTAACATGGTGAGAAGCCCCACTATCAATAATCCATTATAATGCATGAGAAGCTTTAAAAAAAGTAGTAAAGGCATGATGAGATTGATTACCTTCAGATTTGAAATTATTTTGATTATTGTTATTCATAAGCTTCTTATCATTTTATTTTTTAAAACAAACATTAGTTAGGTGACCATCTTTGCCACAATAAGTACAATGAGGTTTCTTATTTTGTTGATTATTATAATTATTATTATTGTGATTAGCATTATTGTTATATGAGGGCCTATAGTTAAATATAGTTTATTATGATTATTATTATTGTTATGGTGATTATAATTACGAGAATTATGATTATTATGAGAAGAATTGTGATTATGAGATCTATTATTTTGATTTTGACACTTAGACACAAAAGCATGTTTAGAAGATCTAAGAGTACCAAATTTCAATAACTTAGCTTCCTCTTGACATAAAAGATTTTCAAATATGCCATAAGTTAACTGAGGAGCTAAAGTAGGAATAGCAAGTTTCGAATGAATGTTAGTAATAAATTGTTGAAACTCTGTAGGAAGACTGCGAGGCCTCACCCCGAGCCCATCATAGTTATTCAATTTCTACACTAGGGATAAACCTACTTGATACTATATGTTGATGCATTTTGGTTTATAGACACTTTATGTGACAGATTTCTTTATCTTCATAGTGGCTAGTTGCACATTATGTTATGTTATTATGATGATTACTGTGACATCCTTATAATTCAACATTATGGTTAATATGTTTTCTTATGAATGTTAGGATGTCTTCATAAAATTTAAATTGTGTGATTAATTAGGAGATGAATGATAAATGTTATTAAGTCGCTAAGAGCTTTATCAAGTACTAAATTTGTTTCATTACATAATGAGTTATATATGTTTTCACAAGGAATTATAATGCTATGTGAATTATGAATTAATTAGGGATATTTCAGATGAATCATCTTGATCATGAATGTTATGAATTTACATGTATATTTCATTGGACTACTTATGTTGGACTTTAGTGTGCGGGGAATTAGACCATGGTAAATTTGGGGAACCAAAGCATAGACTTATGTGAAAATCAGTTAGATCCAAGGTTGCTTCTAATGAGAGGCAAAAACCTCATTGTAATTGTATTTTATTTTGTAAATGTATTGATCTTGTATGTCTCAATTTATTTTGAAAAGTTGATATTTCATTTTATGTATGTGAATCCTCAAGTGGAAATTCCATGTGGCCTGTGATGTGTGATTTGTGTGTTGTGTCACTTGACACTTGTAAAGTGTACATGTGGCCATGACATGTTCCACTTAAGGATTGGTTGTCCACCAACCTAGGATAGTACCCCTTTTAGGATCTCCATGTGAATCCCTTGGATAGTGAGCTTAAGGTAGTGTCTTATCATAGAATTTAGAATTTGATCTTGCCATGAGTTTTTGGGGGGCTTAAAATGTGCCTAGGGGTGTGTTAGGGCCAATTTTAGTTAGCCCACTTGATATACATATGGCTAAGGGTCAATTTTAACCATAGGACAACCCATAGTTCACCAAAAGACCTTTCCAAAAGTTGGATTTTCAAAATGGCCGGAAATCAACTTTTGAAGTAAGGTCTTGGTAAGAGCTCCATCCATTAGGATGCAAGTCCTTTTCCTACCTTTTTGGCCAACCTTTTTAGAAGCCCATTTTTGGAAAGCTGTAAGAGGCTTAGGGAAGACCAAACAATTAGAAGGCTTGCCTTATCCCTAAGGGGCTGTGGGGAGTTGTGTAGAGGTCTTTTTAGTGGGGACTCTTCATTTTGGAGAGTTAGAACACCCACTCTCTAACTTAGAGACTAGAGGAATTTGGAGAAGCTTGGATAGGAGAAACCTTGGACAAAAAGGGAACTCATCTTCAACATTCACCATATTTTCTTTGGATCTAGGTTGGTGGCTCCTACTTGTTTTGTTGTTCTTGTTTCATGAGTAAAATTTGTTTTGTGTGATGAGAGAGTTCTTGTTCTATCTTCATGTTTCTCTTAGTTTTTTATTTATGTTGAGAAGTTGTGTATTGTAAATCTTATTGTCCTTTAGATATTGTGGAGATCATGTTTTGTGGTAGTTTGTTTTTGTAGAAATGTGTTTTCCTTTCCTTTGTAAAGAGTTTCTTTTTTGGGGAGTTCTCAAGGCTACACTCACCCTTGGGAGGGAAGAGTATCCTTGGGGGTGAAGGGTTTTTACGACAGCTCATGGGTGTAGAGTCTCTCCTCAAGGAGGAGAGGGAGAAATCATGGAGTATGGGCTCCTTGTTTTGGCTATCTCCCCATTGGAGTATTTGGTCCACCTTCACCCCAAAATGGGTCTTGTATGACCCTTGTGTAATCCTTGGGTAGGGGATTGTGTTTCTTCTTGTTGTTGGAAGTCTTTCTTGTGAAATTGTAAATCGTGTGTGTGTGTAACCCATTTATGCTTTGGTTTCCCAAGCTCGGGGGTGGTCTCTTAGAGACCTAGGTTGGGAGGTGAACTTCCCATAGTCCAATCGAACATTTTCCTTGCAGGATAATGTCCTTGGAATCTTGGAGACTGAAGTTGCTTTGAAGAAAGTGAACCATGATAATCTTGTTGCTCCTAAGCTATTGTAATAGATTTTGTTTTATTCTTAAGAGACCTTATTGTAATTGTATTTGTAGAAGAAAGAAAAGAAAATAAGTTGACTCACCATGTATGAAAAAAAAATATAGTTGTTTTAGAAACTATTTATTTTTGGAGATGTATGTTTTGTGTTATCATACCTCTCTAATAAATTGAGAAGATTTAGTTGTTTGAGTGCTTACCTTTAAAGTTTGTTGAGTAAAGTTGCAATGTGTTCATTAAATCATATAAGAATGTAGTATTGATAATTAAATCATTGCTATTTAGAAATAAATAAAGATACATTTTTATAGACCCTTAATCTTAGGACAGAATGGCAGTTTGTAATAGTAATATTATCTGCATTTATGCATTAATAATGTATGGAATTATTTGTCCATAGTTGCAAAAAAAAAATTGGTATTTCAAATAGGATTCAGATTTTCTGTAAAAAATAATAATAACAATACCAGATTATAGATTAAATG
Organism: Chamaecyparis obtusa; assembly: GCA_027943335.1. Classification (NCBI taxonomy): domain Eukaryota; kingdom Viridiplantae; phylum Streptophyta; class Pinopsida; order Cupressales; family Cupressaceae; genus Chamaecyparis; species Chamaecyparis obtusa. The sequence continues at coordinate 1,260,205 of BSBK01003428.1, read as the reverse complement.
TGCACCTTCATTATGGTTCATGCATTGTGTTGCTTAATAGGTTGGAAGCATATTTATTCAAAAAAAATGTGCAAATAATAAATTCTTTTACAAATCTGTTATCATCATTACTAGCAGAGTTTGCTTGGTTTTTTTATTTGTGTTTATTTATTGTAAATAAAAAAATTAGAATTATTCCTATTCCTTTTGTAAAAAAATTTATATATGCACGCCCCTAATGAAGTGCACTTTCACCTTATGTTTATTCTAAAAGAAAATGCATATATTTATCTATGTATTAAAACGTTTCTCTTTCTTAAAAGTAAGAAAATAATAATGTTGAACATATATAAAAGATTAGTTATATACATTTAGCATTATTTTTTGTTTATTTATTTTTTAACAAAAAATTATAGGCTTTTCCTTTTAAAAAAATGCTATTAGAAAGACAAAAAAAAGTATTAAAAATGTTTATAGCATATTTTATTTTAACAAAAAAAAAAATTCATTAAACATATTATAAAAATATATATATATATTATTAAACAAAAAAAAAAAATTTAAATAATAATTTTTTGGGGGGACCGAAAAAGCTGAACCCCCCCTCCATTTCTCGTGCTCGCGGGTGAGCCCTGACTACACAATCAGACTATGTAGACTGCAGGAGTGCCCGTGACTACACAGTCAAGCTGTGCAGGCCACAGGGTGCCTGTGATTGCATAGTGAAGTTGTGCAGGCTATGAGGAAGCTTGTGACTGCATAGCCAAGTTGTGCAGGCTGTAGGGCACGGGCCGAGACCTGCACTATGGGAAACGACCGGGGGGGTAGAGCGTTCGACTCCGCCCCCATTAAAATTGATATTGCATGTTCATTTTTTTTTTGTGTAAAAAAAAATTATTATATCAGACAACATATTATGTATAAAAAAAAGAACGAAACCTACTGTATCAACAATAATTTCGAATACCCAAATGGGTATTGGAGGAAGATTTTTAAAAAACAAAATAAGAAAACTTTAGCAAGGGTTTTACCTAGCCTTGAAGGCAGATCCATGAGTTGAGGTTGATTTTCTTGCATATGAATTTATATGATAAATACTCATATGCATATATACATTAAGTATATTTATGGATATGAGTATTTTTCATACAAGAAGATTGTGCCTCCATTTTTTTCCACCTTACACCTGCAATAAACTTCCATGGTAAGGCAGAGAAGAGGAAAAAAACATTCATCCACCATTAGGGTTTGGGGAGGGAAAGTTTGAGAGGTAGAAATGAGTCTTTAGGGCTTGTTTTGAGATTTTTATTTTTCCCTCAAACCCTAATTTTAGGATTAGGGTTTGGGTAAAGGAAGTCAACTATTTTTCAAAATTATCTTTTCCCACACTTTTCCCTTTGTCTTCTTTTACTTTTTGTTCTCTTTTATTTTTTTTTGGCATATCATCCCTTTTTTTTTTAAAGTAGGTATTTTATATATTAAGTTTGAGGTTTTGTTATCCTTTAAATAATTAGTTGATGGAAAGTTTTCTTTTAATATGGGTGAATTAATTATGTTAGTAAATAGAATTTTTAATTGGTAAGTTTTATATTTTTATCTAACCTAATTAATATCTTGAAATTAGATCTTTAATTATTGAGTAAGATAAATTATTCAACCACTCCTAAGGATAGTACATTTATGTAAATTAAAATGATTAAATTCTAAACTTGAGAATTTATTCAAAGTTATTAAAATGATTAACAATTTGATGCTATTGTAGAAGGGAAATTAATTTTAATATTATCCTGGGTGGATGACTTAGTAATATCAAATGAGTATTCTTATTATCATTTAATGACCCTATAGTTGTAAACTTAATAGAGACCTTAGCCTTGTGAATAATTGAGATTGTTGGGTCCCTATTCATCATTAAGTTAAGGAAAATTTTATGGGGAGTCTTAAATCTAGTAATTTGGATTATTATGTTAATTAAATTATCTAGCCAAATGTATTCTCTAAGAAGTGAACCTTGTCATTTTAAAATTTAACTTTGAGTATGATGAACTATTTTTTTTTTTGAGAATTAACCATAGTTGTTTACCCTGTTTGTGGTAACCATTGTTTAGATCTCTTGCGTACATTGGTGTAGTAGTTAGTCTTTTAAACCTATTAATAACTTTAATAAAAAATAAATAAATTTGATAGTGTGTTTTTTTCTAGTAGAAATATGGGCATGACATTTTGGTATCAGAGCTTGGTTAGCGAAAACTTGGCACCATTAAACCGATTACATTTCTTATCTAACGTTTAACCCTTTTGAAATTTCTAGGATGCCTCCCCTTACGCGTCAAGCTCAAAGATGTAATAGAAGATGAGGATCTAGGTGAGCCCCTTCGATTTGCATGCAAGATGAAAAAAGGGCTTAGATATTAGTATTAAATTAGCAAGCTCCTCCTAAACCACCACCAAATCCTAATTAGGAGGTCTTTCTAGCCTTACAGAACCTCATCGGGGTTATACAGGATAGGTTGCCTCCAATTATCTCTCAGTTAGAGCATCAGTTGTTCGTAGGGCACAAATCAGAGGCTAGAGAAAGTACTAGGAGCCCTCCAAATGATCGTGAGGAGGGACAGGGAGCTCATGAGGTGGAATTAGTTCGCATGCTAGAACCACCACCCAAATTTATTTAGAGGGTACCCCGTGATGCTAGGGACCATATTAGGGATCTCCTTCATCTACAACCACCTTTGTATTATGGGTCTACAGATGGCACAGAGGCTGAGGCATGGCTTTTGAGTTTAGATAGGTGCTTTGGGTTACATCATTATGAGAGAAACCTTAAGGCCCAATTTGCAGTACACCTTCTGAGAGGAGGTGCTTCCACATGGTGGAAGCAAGAAGAATTTAAGAACAACACTAACATGGACACTATTACTTGGGAGATCTTCCTAGAGAGGTTCAGAGATAGGTATCTATCAAATCATTATAGGCAATGATGCATAGATGAGATCCATGAGCTATAGCAGAGGGGACTCATAGTACTTCAGTATGAGACCCGTTTCCTTGAGCTGTTACCTTATGTTGACTATATGAAAGATGAAAAATTGTGAATCAACCATTTTTTTAAGGGACTCAATGATTAGATATCAGGACAAGTTTGCATGACCACTCCAGGGACCCTTCATGAAGCTATAGAGATGGATTTGGTTGCAGAGGAGATTCAGGGTAAGTCTCGAGATGCTCGTGATAGGTCTCAAAACTATAACTCCGCATCTCAATCTCAGGGTCACCAAAAGAGTCACTAGAAGGGTAACAACAAAAAATCTTTGGGGTCTTTTAATAAGAACCCATAGCAGCAGACCCAACAAAATTAGAAATAGAAACCACCACACGGTCAGCAAGGCTCGAAGCCCAAACAGTGGCAGACACAGGGACTGAGGAAGGATCAACGTTAGTAGTATTCAGATGCACCCCCATCATAGACTTAGGAGTCCTCTCAGGGGGGTTTCAATGGGTCTAGTAGGAATGGTGGACAACAGTACTCTAGGCCACAGGGAGTTCAGACTCATACACATGGTCCTTTTTATGCATGTGGTGCCATGGGGCACTTAGCTCATGATTTTCCTTAGGGTTAGATGGCAGGTAGTTAGTGTATGGCAGCATCGGAGCCTATAGTTGGAGACTTTGGAAAGTCTCACAAGGTATTTGCAGTGGTTGATAATTGCTAGGCCGAGCACTAGGCCACAGTGATAGAGGTTGCAGGTATGATCAATGGTATTAGTGTTACCATTTTGTTTGATTCTGGTGCTATTGATTCTTTTATATCTCCATTTGTTGTGGAGAATTATGGGTTGGTGGAAGCTAGACAAGAAGTTAGTTGGGAAGTGGAGTTAGCATCAGGGTCTAGAGTGTCAGTCAACTCCTTAGTGAAGGATAGCTAGGTGCAGATTGGTGACAAGATCACTACTGTGGATCTTCGTATCACACCTCTTGGTTCTTATGACATAGTACTTGGCATGGATTGGCTTTATGCCCATAGAGCTAAGTTAGATTGTTGAAAAAAGAGGATTGAGTGCCTTGATGATCATGGTACACCTATTGTGATTTGTGAGATTCAGAGAGGCATCTCTCTTCATATGATCTCATCCATGCAGCTTAAGTGGAGCATGCAGAAGGTATGTCAATTATTTTCTATTACTATCATTGATAGAGAGGATGAGGAGGAAAGGGAACCATCACTTGATGATTATCCTATACTTCAGGAGTATGCAGATGTGTTTCCTACAGAGCTTCTAGGCATGCCTCCTCATAAAGTAGTAGATTTCCATATAGATCTTGTGCCAGGAGCTGATCCAGTTTTGAGAGTACCTTACAAGATGACCACTAATGAGGTTAATGAGCTCAAGATGTAGTTAGAGGATATTTTGGAAAAAGGCCACATCAACCCTAGTGTTTCTCCATGGGGCACACACATCATCTTTGTTAAGAAGAAGGATTGATCCTTGCAGTTATGTATGGATTACCGATAGTTAAATAAGCTTACCATCAAGAATCAATATGCACTTCCTAGGATTGATGATTTATTTGATCAGTTTAAGGGTGCTAAAGTGTTTTCCAAGATTGATCTTAAGTCAAGTTACCACCAACTACAAATTGTTGATAGCAATATCCCTAAGACTACTTTCCATACCAGATATGGGCATTATGAGCTCACATTTGTACCTTTTGGACTCACCAATGCTCCAGTAGTTTTCATGAGCCTTATGAATGGGTATTCTGTACTTTCCTATATAAGTTTGTAGTAGTGTTCCTTGATGATATATTGATATATTCACGGGATGAGGAGGAGCACGAAGAACACTTGAGGCAGGTTTTGTAGTATCTTAGAGGCAATCAGTTGTATGGAAGCTTGTCCAAATGTGCTTTTTATATGACAGAGATTCATTACCTTGGGCATGTTATTTTAGGAGATGGGATCTCAGTTGACCCATCTAAGATTAGAGCTATTATGGATTGGTCTGCGCCTACTTCTGTGACCAAGGTCAGGAGTTTTATGGGTTTGGCAGGATATTATAGGCATTTTGTAGAGGATTTTTCTAAAGTGGCACATCCCATCACTTCTCTTCAATGTAAGGGAAATAAGTTTGAGTGGACCGAGAAGTGCGAGAGGGCCTTTTAGGAACTCAAAAAAGCACTTACCAATGCTCCTATTCTAGCAATGCCTGATCCATCAACATATTTTGTTGTATGCACAGATGCTTCCTTGGATGGTTTGGGAGTAGTACTTATGCAGAATGGGTGAGCCATTGCATATGAGTTTAGGAAACTTAAGAATCACAAGCTCAATTACCCCACTCATGACCTTGAGTTAGCTGTAGTGGTTCATGCCTTAGTGAGATGGAGACATTTTCTTTTGGGTCAATGGTTTGAGCTTCATTCTAACCACCAGAGTTTGCAGTATATTTTCACTCAGTCGAACCTGAATGCTTGTCAGCGTAGGTGGATGGAATTTGTATGTGAGTATGATTTTGATGTCCACTACATCAAGGGCAAGGAGAATGTGGTTGTTGATGCTTTGAGTAGGAGATGCCATGGGGCCTACTCTATGTCTACAAGAATAGAGTTGAGAGATCGAATATTGCATCATTTGCATGAGGATGCTTGGTATGTAGAGGTCAATCAAATTATTCAGTCTCAGAGTACCCTTGAGGGTAAGTATTCAGGATATTCCCTAGATCTCGATGGGCTTTTACGCCATAGATGATGCATCTATGTTCCTTCCCCTAGAGATTTGCAAGTTTTCATCATGTTAGAGGCTCATAGAACACCTTATGCAGCACATCCTGGAGTCAAGAAGATGCATGCTAATTTGAGGCAATTATATCATTGGCCAGGGATGAGACATAATAAGTTGAGATAGTTGTTATCATTATTTTACTCATCTTTGGAGGCCCAGTTACTAAGTGAGACTAATGTACCCTAGTTTGAAATTATTAGTGGTCTTTCTTAAATTTGTGTTGATTTCATTGTAAGGTACATAAAAAAGAAAAAGAAAATGATCTACATCTAAAAATTGCATGTATATGTACCATGTTATCGATGTACTGTACAAAAGGAAAAGAAATGAAAATACATCTATCTAAGCTCACATAGGCCATGAGCATAGCCGCTACCAGAATTGGATGAATGAGTATAGACATACATATATAATGAACGTAAATACAGTGGTACCAAACATTGCTTGGTAATGGGTCTTGATCCACGGTGATCCCCATGTGCACTTAGAAAGATGTTGTAGGAAGGAGAAGATACCATGTTTTACTAACTTTTTTGTTCCATGTGTAGATACAGAGAGGCCTCTTTCATGCAGTGAGCTAAAACAAGAAAGAGGTACACAAGTCTACATACTAAGGAAAAGTACATTATGGCATGATATGTGTTTCAAATATGCATTCAATATATTAATGGTATGGCATGGAGTGTGTTTTAAATCTGTATTTTTTAAAGAGGCTATAAAATGTGGAATGATTGCATGATGCCTCATCAATAACAACAAATATCATGGCACCATGAGGATATAAGCATGCAACATCAAATGGAGATATCTATCTAAACACATCATAATAGAGATTAAGCAATGCATGATGCTCATGGTCCCAAGGTACAGTGAGCATACTCTGAATAACAACAGCAAATATGCAGAAAAATAAAGATGGAGCAGCAATAAGTGTGCATATATACATCAGAAAATGATCCATTTCTTTCACATATATATAGCAGAAAATGATCCATTTCTAAAACATATATACAATAGCAAAATAAAGATGGGACATCAGCAAACATATATTCAAATGAAGATACAACAACAATAAGTATCCATAAAGTTACAGCAGCAAATAATTCATTCTTTCACATGGGACAACAACAATTAATGAGGGTAGCATGCATTGCAAAGATGCCAAACATCTCAGATCACGGGTCATTGAAACAATGGAAATAATCTTTCATATAATCATGAGTTTCCAGCTTTCATGCATCAACAAATACAAATGTATCTACAACCACAACAACATAGAAACAATTCAAAACATTGATTCAATAATAGAAAATTCATGGCACCACGAGGGTATGAGATACAAAAGCATCCACAATGATATATACAGCAAATCAAAGTGGGAGAACAATTAAAGGAAGTTACAAATCAATGATGCCAAGATTAGAATTCTCGGTCCCATAAACAATAAGTAAAAATTAGAAAAAGGTGGACAGTAAATACATTCCATGTATGCCCAATACCAAGCTTACGGGCTATCAAGTTTCCTTGGAAAATTCTCAAGCAATGATACCCAAGTTGCATGTGTGAAGGGAGTAGCAAGAAGTGCATCTACTTTCTCAAGATACAGAAAAATAAGGACCAATGTTTGTGCAGCATGCCATCAATACAAGCACCAACAAATTAATGAATCATGAAAGAAAATGAAGAGTGTAATGTTTCAACCCATCAATGTTATTCTTTGTCACATACCAAAGATGAGACATATCATAACAAACAAGGCATTGCCCATGGCTGGAGGAGAATAAGAAATACAAGATCAAACTGTGAATGAATCAATAAGCACCTACAACAAGAAATGTGCCAGCAAACATCAATTAAAAATGTGAATGAATATCATGATTCATGACAGCAAAACATACATGCAATATCAACAAAAATGTGGTGCCATACAACAAGCACATGCAGTATACAAAACATTGATGCTTGGCACATTTCTCATGGCTTATCAAGCATGTAACCAGTAGCATACTCAAAATGCATACAACACAATGAGAGTATGGCTCCATATTGAACAGCAAATACAATGGCCTCAAATGAAAAGATACAATCTCAAATTCTAAGAAGAGAAACATGGAAATAAAAATCAAATGCCTACCTCAAATGCCAACACCATGAAAAGAGATCAAAAGAGTTTAAAAAACTATAGGTTTCCAAATCCGAAAATGCAGAGAGCTAGTGCAAATAACAACTTTCCTAAATTGTAGTAGTGAAGGATATTCTCTTAGCATCTTCTTTTTGGATCTTTTTTTTTAGAAGTGATTGTTTAATTAATAAGTTTTCCCCTCTTTTGGGTTCAAAAATTTATTAATTAAATATTTAATTTTTTATGCTAGGGTATTTTCATGAGAAGTGGATTTAATTTTAAAAGATGTAAATAATTGTTGAATATTTTTTCCACATTTTTAAAAATTGGGCTGAGAACTATTCATAAAATATAATTAAAATCCACATATTTCCCAAAAGGGGAAAAATATTTAAATGTAAAGAAGTCATTGCATACCTTTTATTGTAAATTTTGACAATGGCATTTTTTATAAGTCATTGTCAGAATCCTATTTTTGGTGCATGACTTAGAGTGGGCAGGGTTATTCCTTTGACTATCTTTTTTAGGTGTCCCACTTTTTTCGCTCCCCCTATAAAATCAAGAATCTGGCATCTGGGTTTATGAGGCATCTTCATGGGCCTATTTGCAGAGTTTTCCTTTTTTAGGTGGCTATGGGATTTGGAGCTGATTCCTATAGGTTTTCTTTTTATATCTCTCACTTAGGTGATGGAGGTTAGTTCTTCTTTCCCTCTTTCTTGGAGGTGAATGTTTGTAGCTCTGGAGAAGCAAGCTGTATTTTGGCTCCCTTCAATTCAATTCATAGCAATTGTCCTTATTCCTACAGCTTTGTGAGTTATTTTGGTGAATTTTATGTCATGTATTGTGATGAAAATTGGTCCTTTACTTGATATGTTATTCATTTTGATGTTCACAAGTACTTTTATTTCCTAAAGTCTCAATCTGTGTGCATTTGAAAGTATTTGGGTTTGTGGACGTCATTTTCTGTCCTCATTTATAACCAACACCTTGTTATTTCTAAGGGAAAAATTAGGTTAGGGAGAAGGTGTGATGCTCAGGTTATGTTCTGAATCATATTGTGAGTTTTTTTTCAGTTTGTGGATCTATCAAAGTTCAGTGAATCACCTAGTTCTAGTTTCAATTTCATACACTCTCTCTCCCTTTTCCTTCAAAGTTCAGTTCAAGTTTTAGGTGATTCAAGGGGAAGCCGGCCCCTAATCTGGAGGTCTACTCTCTGATAGGTTACCCACATCCTAAGAGTAGTCCCATGTTTCATGGGATTGCTAGGTTCTACACTTAGCCATACTCGGGTGCAATCCCTAGTGACAATAGTTTTTGGCACGCTCGGTGGGACAACTTTGTTTCCCATCATTCACTGAGATTTTGGTGTGATCTTCAGTGCATTCAGCCTTCAAGAGGTATTTTGTTTCAAACACCATGGTGACTCTTAGAGAAATCTATTGGTTTGAGAAGTTCAAGTGCTAATAAGTTTCAGGAAATATCTTTTTACCAGCTCATTTGATGAGAAAGCATGTCAATCCATAATGTATATTCTCCCTATCACCCCCCATATCATGAAAAAGCTACCCATGTGCCAACATTCATGCCATATCAAGCTAGCCAAGCAACAACATATAACCAAAATGGCCCACAAACAACAAGTTACCAACATGCACTACCATACCCCCCAACCCAGCATCAAGCATCCTGGTAGCATTCCTATGAACCACCCTATATGGGACACCATTGCAATCCTCAAAATTAGTCCTACGCCACTTCAGATTCAAACTCCAATGATTGGTTGGCAATTTTTTAGGAAGGAATGAGCTCTTTCATGAAAGACTATGTAGAGATGAGGTCTCAAAAGGAGGAGATCTCAAGGCAGTGTATGGAGATGGCAGCTCAAAAAGAAGAGATCACAAGGCAACTACATAACCAGATAGCAATTCATGAGTAGATCCTTGAAGAGAAGAACCATCTGATCTTGACACAAGAGGAGGTTTATAAGAAGAGTCTTGAGGATCATCAAGAATTCATAAGGAGCATCTACTAGATAGCTACAAAGAATGAGGAGGATCTCCGAAAAGAGTTAGTAGAAAAGGATGAATTTCATGATCATGAGCAGGAGACACTTGCCAAGCAGATTGCAGAAAAGGATCAATTCATTGAGAATCTATTAGAACAAGTACCAAGGCAAGAAGATCAAGAAGTTGTTGCTGCCCTAATGTAGGAGAGCTCACCGGATCCACTAGAGGGTAATGGAAACTTAATGCAGTCTTGGAGACCCTCATGGACTATGTATCTGGGTTACGAGATGCCAACTCTTTTTAAGGAGGAGATCCAGAAGGAGATGCCTCATGCTATTGAAGAGAACCTAGAAGCTTTGCAGACTAGACATGAGACTCACAAGATTCATGTCCCAAGTTTCTTGCCTGGTAAGTCCACTAGCACCTTTATTAAAATTCCAAGCTTTATGATTTCTCCTTCAATTCAGAATCCTAGTCAACAGGAGCCTAATCTCCATGCATTTCTAGAGCCTATTCATGACCCTATCTCAGATTTCCAGCCACTCCATCCTATTTCTATAGAAGAGACACCTAAAAGGTTTGACTTCATAAGTGATAGTGAGCCCGTCCTACAGTAGATAAAGCCCTATAAACCACTTCCTAAAGATCCTCCTACACCTCATATCATTTCAGGCCACTAGAAATAAGATGATTTTTGTCTTTTAGGTGTACTTTTTCATGATGATCATGAGGAACAAGTAGATTTATCATATGATGATGGATTAGAGTAGCTAGATAAGGATCAAAAAGCAAGTGAAGAGGTTGAAATCCTAGCTGATTTATTTGAGGAAATGCCTTCTTATATTGAGCAAGATGAAGTAGTGCAAGATTTACTAGTTGAGATCTCTAATTATGATAAGAAAGATGATATAAGTGCTGCTAACTTAGAACAACAAGATGATTTTGATTTCATAATTGAGGTTTTCTGCTCCATTCTTATTGATGTTTCTCATCTTCTTGAAAAGGATAATAGCTTGCATATTCTTGAGGGGGAGTTTGTTTTTCAGGAAGTCAATGTTGTGCCAGTTATAGAATCTAAGTCTATCTGCAATAAAGTAGAGGATGAATCTAAGAAATCATGTTTCTTGAACCATAGGAGGGGCCACTTACTATTAAGGACTTGAGACAATTTGATAGCTTTGATGAGCTATTGGATGCTCTAACTGATGAAGAGGATGGTCCTCTAACTGCAGAAGAAGAAATGGTATGGTAGACTATCATGGAGGGGCAAATTTTTTATCAGCATGCTAAAGATATTTATGAGATGCATACTGAGCAGTAAGAGAGGTCTAGTTTCATACTCTCAAGGGGGTGTCCTATCAGATATCTAGCTCAGATGGGGTCAAATAGGATATCCATTTTCAAAGATTCAATGAAGGGTGATGTTAGAGGTACACTCATTGATGACCATGAGCTTATTTAGCCTTATCAGACTCCCTAGGAGAACAACACCTATGATATCATTAAGGTTAGTTATCTAGACTAAAAGGTTCAAAAGTTGATATGCAAGAAAGTTCAATACATTTTTGTATTCCATATTTTCTTTTTCGGCATCAAATATGTAGAGTGCAATACCCTAAGGAGAATGGAAAGTTATTTCAACAATCTAGTTAATGGATTTGTTTAACCAGTTTGTAGATACTGGTTAGAGTACGGTAGGATAGGAGTTTTCAATTTTGTGTTTCCTAAGTGCCTCAGCACAAGCTAGCTTTCAGTTTGCTTTATGTGTTGCTTTTAGTTCAACTTTGGAGTTTGGTTTGAGTAGCAATAAACCAGAGAAGTTAACTCTGACAGTTAGTTGTTGTGTGGGAGAGGAGGTTATTTTGGTCGGGAGCCAAGTTTAGATTTGAGGCTTTATAACTCTATGCCCAATGGATCTTTAAGGCAATTGGTCAGGATGCTTAGTAGGCAAGCACTCAATAGAGGTCGCTAGAATGTTATCATTATTTTACTCATCTTTGGAAGCCTAGTTAATAAGTGAGACTAATGTACCCTAGTTTGAAATTATTACTGGTCTTTCTTAAATTTGTGTTGACTTCATTGTAAGGTACATAAAAGACAAAGAAAATGATCTACATCTAAAAATTGCATGTATATGTACCATGTTATCGATGTACCATACAAAAGGAAAAGAAATGAAAAGACATCTATTTGAGCTCACACAAGCCATTAGCATAGCCACTACCAGAATTGGATGAATGAGTATAGACATACATATATAATGAATATAAATACAGGGGTACCAAAAATTACTTGATAATGAGTCTTGATCCATGGTGTTCCCCATGTGCACTTAGAAAGATGTTGTAGGAAGGAGAAGATACCATGTTTTACTAAATTTTTTGTTCCATGTGTAGATACAGAGAGGCCTCTTTCATGCAGTGAGCTAAAACAAGAAAAGAGGTACACAAGTCTGCATACTAAGGAAAAGTACATTATGGCATGAAGTGTGTTTCAAATCTTCATTCAATATATTAATGCTATGGCATGGAGTTTGTTTTAAATCTGTATTTTTTAAAGAGGCTATAAAATGTGGAATGATTGCATGATGCCTCATCAATAACAACAAATATCATGGCACCATGAGGATATAAGCATGCAACATCAAATGGAGATATCTATCTAAACAGATCATAATAGAGATTAAGCAATTCATGATGCTCATGGTCCCAAGGTATAGTGAGCATACTCTGAATAACAACAACAAATATGCAGAAAAATAAAGATGGAGCAGCAATAAGTGTGCATATATACATCAACAAATGATCCATTTCTTTCACATATATACAGCAGCAAAATAAAGATGGGACAACAGCAAACATGTATTCACATGAAGATACAACAACAATAAGTATCCATATAGTTACAGCAGCAAATAATTCATTCTTTCACATGGGACAACAGTAATTAATAAGGGTAGCATGCATTACAAAGATGCCAAACATCTCAGCTCACGGGTCATTGAAACAATGGAAATAATGTTCCGTATAATCATGAGTTTCCAGATTTCATGCATCAACAAATACAAATGTATCTACAGCCACAACAACATAGAAACAATTCAAAACATTGATTCAATAATAGAAAATTCATGGCACCATGAGGGTATGAGATACAAAAGCATCCACAATGATATATACAGCAAATCAAAGTGGGAGAACAATTAAAGGAAGTTACAAATCAATGATGCCAAGATCAGAATTCTCGGTCCCATAAACAATAAGTAAAAATTAGTAAAAGGTGGACAACAAATACATTCCATGTGTGCCCAATACCAAGCTTACGGGCTATTAAGTTTCCTTGGAAAATTCTCAAGCAATGATACCCAAGTTACATGTGTGAAGGGAGCAGCAAGAAGTGCATCTACTTTCTCAAGATATAGAAAAATAATGACCAGTGTTTATGTAGCATGCCATCAATACAAGCACCAACAAATTAATGAATCATGAAAGAAAATGAAGAGTGTAATGTTTCAACCCATCAATGTTATTCTCTGTCACATACCAAAGATGAGACATATCATAACAAACAAGGCATTGCCCATGGCTGGAGGAGAATAAGAAATACAAGATCAAACTGTGAATGAATCAATGAGCACCTACAACAAGAAATGTGCTAGCAAACATCAATTAAAAATGTGAATGCATATCATGATTCATGACAACAAAACATACATGCAATATCAACAAAAATGTGGTGCCATACAACAAGCACATGCAGTATACAAAACATTGATGCCTGACACATTTCTCATGGCTTATCAAGCATGTAACCAATAGCATACTCAAAATGCATACAAAACAATGAGAGTATGGCTCCATATTGAATAGCAAATACAATGCCCTCAAATGCAGAGATACAATATCAAATTTTGAGAAGAGAAACATGGAAATGAAAATCAAATGCCTACCTCAAATGCCAACACCATGAAAGGAGATCAAAAGGGTTTCAAAAGCTATAGGTTTCCAAATCCGAAAATGCAGAGAGCCAGTGCAAATGGTAACTTTCCTAAATTGCAGCAGTGAAGGATATTCTCTCAGCATCTTCTTTTTGGATCATTTTTTTTAGATGTGAATGTTCAATTAATAAGTTTTCCCCTCTTTTGGGTTGAGAAATTTATTAATTAAATATTTAATTTTTGATGCTAGGGTATTTTCATGAGAAGTGGATTTAATTTTAAAAGATGTAAATATTTGTTGAATATTTTTTCCCCATTTTAAAAAATTGGGTTGAGAACTATTCATAAAATATAATTAAAATCCACATATTTCCTAAAGAGGAAAAATATTTAAATGTAAAGAAGTCATTGCATACCTTTTATTGTAAATTTTGATAATGACATTTTTTATAAGTCATTGTCAAAATCCTATTTTTGGTGCATGACTTAGAGTCGGCAGGGTTATTCCTTTGACTATCTTTTTTAGGCATCCCACTTTTTTCGCTCCCCCTATAAACTCAGGAATCTAGCATCCGGGTTTATGAGGCATCTTCATGGGCCTATTTGGAGAGTTTTCCTTTTTTAGGTGGTTATGGGATTTGAATGCTGATTCTTATAGGTTTTCTTTATATACCTCTCACTTAGGTGATGGAGGTTAGTTCTTCATTCTCTCTTGCTTGGAGATGAATGCTTGTAGCTCTGGAGAAGCAAGTTGTATTTTGGCTCCCTTCAATTCAGTTCATATCAATTGTCCTTCTTATTCCTACAGCTTTTTGAGTTATTTTGGTGGATTTTTATGTCATGTGTTGTGATGAAAGTTAGTCCTTTACTTGATATTTGGTTCAATGTGGATGTTCACAAGCACTATTATTCCCTAAAGTCTCAATCTGTGTGCATTTGAATGTATTTGGGTTTGTGAATTCATTTCCCTTCTCGTTTACAACTAGTACCTAGTTATTTCTAAGGGAAGAATCAGATTAGAGAGAAGTTGTGTTGCTCAGGTTATGTTCTGAATCATATTGTGAGTTAGTTTTCAGTTTGTAGATCTATCAAAGTTCGGTGAATCACCTAGTTTTAGTTTCAGTTTCATGCACTCTCTCTCCCTTTTCCTTCAAAGTTCAATTCAAGTTTCAGGTGATTCAAGGGGAAGCCAGCCCCTAATCCGAAGGTCTACTCTCGGATAGGTTACCCACAGCCTAAGAATAGTCCCATGTTTCATAGGATTTCTAGGCTCTACACTTAGCCATACTCAGGTGCAATCCCTAGTGACAACAATAGTGGCACAATGTCTTGAGTGTTAGAGGGTTAAGGTAGACCATCGTCACCCTAGTGGTTTGCTTCAGCCTCATGATATAGGAGAGTAGAAGTGAGATATTATTTTCATGGACTTCATCATTGGTCTCCCTATGTCATCTCGACGCCATGATGCCATCATGGTGACAGTTGAAAACCTAACCAAAGTAGCCCACATCTCACCCATTCAGACCACTTTTATAGCCCCAACAGTAGCACAAGATTTCTTGCGGGATATTGTCAAACTTCATGGCATACCTTGTAATATTATTTGTAATCAAGATTCTCTCTTCACATCATCCTTCTAGAGAGGATTACAAATAGCTTTGGGAACTAAGCTCAATTTTAGCACCTCTTATCACCCAGAGACCGATGGTCAGACAAAGAGGGTAAATAAGGTGTTGGAGGATATACTCTACATGTATGTCATGGATCATCAGACTAGGTGGGAAGACTACCTTCATTTGGTTGACTTTGCCTACAATAATAGGCATCACACTTCTCTAGGTATGCCTCCCTATCAAGAATTATATGGCAGACCATGCAGAACACCATTGAGTTGGGACCGCATTGAGGATAGAGTTGCTTTAGGACCTGAGTTAGTGTGAGAGTTGGAGTAGAAGGTGACTCTGATTAGACAATGTCTGAAGGAAGTGGAGGACACATATAAGAAGTATGCAGATGCCAAGAGGGAAGATCATAGTTATCAGGTTGGGGATAGAGTCTTTTTGAGATTGCAACCTCACAAGAGTCCAATCCATTTTGGAAAGGGCTCTAAGCTTGCACCCAAATTTTTTGGTCCTTTTGAGATTCGAGTGGATAGGTCATGTCGCCTATCATCTAGCCTTGCCACCTAGCCTGTCATGCATCCATGATGTTCTTCATGTATCAGTGTTGAGGAAGTATATCTTTGATGAGTCTCATATTATTGATTGGTGTGTCTTATAGGTGGAGTTAGATGACCAGCTGGCTTTGGAGCCCATCTATATTTTTGCACGTCGGATGCTAGCTCTTTGAGGCTGAGAGTTGGACTAGGTTAGGGTCCAATGAGATTGCTATGACAAGGTTATGACATCATGGCAAGACACGACGTGGATGAGAGCATAGTACCCCCATCTTTTTGATGAGCTCTGGGAGGAAGTTCATGCCTAGGGGGGGAGGATGTGAGGCCTCACCCCAAGCCCATCATAGTTATTCAATTTCTGCACTAGGGATAGACCTACTTGATACTATATGTTGATGCATTTTGGTTTATAGACACTTTATGTGACGGATTTCTTTATCTTCATAGTGGCTAGTTACAGATTATGTTATGTTATTATGATGATTACTGTGACATCCTTATAATTCAGCATTATGGTTAATATGTTTTCTTATGAATGTTAGGATGTCTTAATAAAATTTAAACTGTGTGATTAATTAGGAGATGAATGTTACATGTTATTAAGTCCCTAAGAGCATTATCAAGTGTTAAATTTGTTTCATTACATAATGATTTATATATGTTTTCATAAGGAATTATTATGCTATGTGAATTATGACTTAATTAGGGATATTTCAGAAGAATTATCTTGATCATGAATGTTATAAATTTACATGTATATTTCCTTGGACTACTGATGTTGGACTTTAGTGTGTAGGCAATTAGACCATGGTAAATTCGGGGAACCAAAGCATAGACTTATGTGAAAATCAGTTCAAGCCAAGGTTGCTTCTAATGAGAGGCAAAAACCTCGTTGTAATTGTATTTTATTTTTTAAATGTATTGAGCTTGTACGTCTCAATTTATTTTGAAAAATTGATATTTCATTTTATGTATGTGAATGCTCAAGTGGAAATGTCATGTGGCCTATGATGTGTGATTTGTGTGTTGTGTCACTTGACACTTATAAAGTGTACATGTTGCCATGACATGTTCCACTTGAGGATTGGTTGTCCACCAACCTAGGATAGTACCCCTTTTAGGATTCCCATGTGAATCCCTTAGATAAGGAGCTTGAGGTAGTGTCTTATCATAAAATTTCGAATTTGATCTTGCCATGAGCTTTTGGGGGGCTTGAAAGGTGTCTAGCAGTGTGTTAGGGCCAATTTTAGTTAGCCCACTCGATATACCTATGGGTAAGGGTCAATTTTAGCCATAAGAAAACCCATAGTTGACTAGAAGACCCTTCCAAAAGTTGGATTTTCAAAATGACCAAAAATCAACTTTTGAAGCAAGGTCTTGGTAAGAGCTCTATCCATTAGGATGTAAGTCCTTTGCCCACTTTTTTGGCTAACCTTTTTAGAAGCCCATTTTTGGAAAGCCGTAAGAGGATTAGGGAAGACCAACCCATTAGAAGACTTTCCTTATCCCTAAGGGGTTGTGGGGAGTTGTGTAGAGGTCTTTTTAGTGAGGACTCTTCATTCTGGAGAGTTTGAACACCCACTCTCTAACTTAGAGACTAGAGGAATTTGGAGAAGCTTGTATAGGAGAAAGCTTGGACAAAAAGGGAACTCATCTTCAACATTCACAATATTTGCTTTGGATCTAGGTTGGTGGCTCCTACTTATTTTTTTGTTCTTGTTTCATGAGTAAAATTTGTGTTGTGTGATGAGAGAGTTCTTGTTGTACCTTTATGTTTATGTTAGTTTTTTATTTATGTTGAGAAGTTGTGTATTGTAAATCTTATTGTCCTTTAGATATTGTGGAGATCATGTTTTGTGGTAGTTTTTTTTTATAGAAATATGTTTTCCTTGCCTTTGTAAAGAGTTTTTTTTTGGGGGGGAGTTCTCAAGGCCACACTCACCCTTGGGAGGGAAGAGTAGTCTTGGGGGTGAAGGGTTTTTAGGATAGCTCATGGGTGTAGAGTCTCTCCTCAAGGAGGAGAGGGAGAAATCATGGAGTATGAGCTCCTTGATGCCATTTACATGGGGGTCATAAGGGTATTTTTCTTTGGCTAAATTATCTTGGGGGTCATAAGGGATGTGGTTGAGTTGTGTATGGGAGTAGAAGCTATGTGCTATTTTCATGCCTTGTGAAGGCTTGCATTAATTTTATTTATGGTTTTGGCTATCTCCCCATTAGAGTATTTGGTCCACCTTCACCCCAAAATGGGTCTTGTATGACCCTTGTGTAATCCTTGGGTAGGGAATTGTGTTTCTTTTTGTTGTTGGAAGTGTTTCTTGTGGAAATGTAAAGCTTGTGTGTGTGTAACCCATTTATTATTTGGTTCCCCAAGCTTGGGGGTGTCTCTTAGAGACCTAGGTTGGGAGGTGAGCTTCCCATGGTCCAATCCACCATTTTCCTTGCAGGTTAAAGTCCTTGGATTCGTGGAGATTGAAGTTTCTTTGAAGAAAGTGAACCATGATAATCTTGTTGCTCCTAAGCCATTGTAATAGATTTTGTTTTATTCTTAAGAGACCTTATTGTAATTGTATTTGTAGAAGAAAGAAAAGAAAATAAGTTGACTCACCATGTATGAAAAAAAAATATAGTTGTTTTAGAAACTATTTATTTTTGGAGATGTATGTTTTGTGTTATCATACCTCTCTAATAAATTGAGAAGATTTAGTTGTTTGAGTGCTTACCTTTAAAGTTTGTTGAGTAAAGTTGCAATGTGTTCATTAAATCTTATAAGAATGTAGTATTGATAATTAAATCATTGTTGTTTAGAAATAAATAAAGATACATTTTTATAGACGCTTAATCTTAGGAAAGATTGGCAGTTTGTAATAGTAATATTATTTGCATTTATGCATTAATAATGTATGGAATTATTTGTCCATAGTTGCAAAAAAAAATTTGGTATTTCGAATAGGATTCAAATTTTCTGTAAAAATAATAATAACAATACCAGATTATAGATTAAATGTGCACCTTCATTATGGTTCATGCATTGTATTGCTTAATAGGTTGGAATCATATTTATTCAAAAAAACATGTGCAAATAATAAATTATTTTACAAATCTGTTATCATCATTACTAGCATAGTTTGCTTAGTTTTCTGATTAGTGTTTATTTATTGTAAATAAAAAAAATCAGAAGTATTCCTATTCCTTTTGAAAAAAAATTTATATATGCAAACCCCTAAGGAAGTTCATTTTCACCTTATGTTTATTCTAAAAAGAAAATACATATATTTATCTATGTATTAAAATGTTTTTCTTTCTTAAAAATAAGAAAATAATAATGCTGAACATATATAAAAGAATAGTTATATATATTTACCATTGTTTTCTATTTTTTTTAAAAAAAAATTATAGGCTTTTCCTTTTAAGAACATGATATAAGAAAGACAAAAAAAATATATTAAAATTGTTTATAGCATATTTTATTTTAACCAAAAAAAAGTTTCATTAAACATATAAAAATATATATATTTTATTAAACAAAAAAAATTTTAAAAATAATATTTTTTTTTGGGGGGTCGGCAGAGCCGAACCCCCCCTCCTCCCTTTTTCCTGCTCGCGGGTAAGCCGCGACTGCATAGTCAGACTGTGCAGACCGCGGGATTGCTTGTGACTGCACAATCGTGTTGTGTAGGCCGTGGGGTGCCCGCGACTGCACATGGAAGCCTGTGACTGCACAGGTGAGCAATGCAGGCCACAGGGCACGAGCCAAGACCCACACTGTGGGAAACGTCCAGGGGGGTAGAGCCTTCGTCTCCCCCCATTAAAATTGATATTGCATGTTTTTTATTTTTATTTTTAATTTTTTTGTGTTAAAAAAAATTATTATATCAGACAACATATTATGTATAAAAAAAAGAACGAAACCTACTGTATCAAAAATAATTTCGAATACTCAAATGGGTATTGGAGGAAGATTTTTAAAAAACAAAATAAAAAAACTTTAGCAAGGGTTTTACCTAGCCTTGAAGGCAGATCCATGAGTTGAGGTTGATTTTCTTGCATATGAATTTATATGATAAATACTCATATGCATATATACATTAAGCATATTTATGGATATGAGTATTTGTCATACAAGAATATTGTGCCTCATTTTTTTACCACCTTCAACCTGCAATAAACTTCCATGGTAAGGGAGAGAAAAGGAAAAAATCATGCCTCCACCATTAGAGTTTGAGGGGGGAAAGTTTGAGAGGTAGAAATGAGTCTTTAGGGCTTATTTTGAGATTTTTCTTTTGCCCTCAAACCCTAATTTCGGGATTAGGGTTTGGGTAAAGGAAGTCAACTCTTTTTCAAAATTATTTTTTCCCATACTTTTCCCTTTGTCTTTTTTTACTTTTTGTTCTCTTTTTTTTTTTTTTTTTGGCATATCATCCTTTTTTTTTTAAAAGTATGTATTTTATATATTAAGTTTGAGGTTTTGTTATCCTTTAAATAATTAGTTGATGGAAAGTTTTCTTTTAATATGGGTAAATCAATTATGTTAGTAAATAGAATTTTTGATTGGTAAGTTTTTGTTTTTATCTAACCTAATTAATATCTTGAAATTAGATCTTTAATTATTGAGTAAGATAAATTATTCAACCACTCCTAAGGATAGTAAATTTATGTAAATTAAAATGAATAAATTCTAAACTTGAGAATTTATTCAAAGTTATTAAAATGATTAATAATTTGATGCTATTGTAGAAGGGAAATTAATTTTAATATTATCCTCGGTGGGTGACTTAGTAATATCAAATGAGTATTCTTATTATCATTTAATGACCCTATAGTTGTTAACTTAATAGAGACCTTAGCCTTGTGAATAATTGAGATTGTTGGGTCCCTATTCATCATTAAGTTGAGGAAAATTTAATGGGGAGTCTTAAATCTAGTAGTTTGGATTATTATGTTAATTAAATTATTCTAGCCAAATGTATTCTCCAAGAAGTGAACCTCGTCATTTTAAAATTTAACTTCGAGTATGATGAACTGTGTTTTTTTTTTTAGAATTAACCATAGTTGTTTAGCATGTTTGTGGTAACCCTTGTTTAGATCTCTTGCTTACGTTGGTGTAGTAGTTAGTCTTTTAAACCTGTTAGTAACTTTAATAAAAAAAAACAAAATTGATAGTGTGTTTTTGCTCGTAGAAATATGAGCATGACAAAGACACATTTTGAGAATAATATTAATTAATCTAATATCACTTAAAGTAACATTCACACCATTTAATTGAGTTTTAATAGCATCAAATTTAAGTAAAAATTCATCCATAGATTTAAATTAATATACCTGAGGTTTTCCGAGTTGTATTGGAGCTGAATCTTATGTGATTCGGTGGAGCTATCATAGGTTTGTTGCAAAATGGCCCATGCATGATGAGCTTTGGTGCAATGTCCAATCAATACATATAAGTCAGGAATAACTGAAAGACCAATTAGACCAAAGATTCTTCATTTTTAACTTGTCATGCATCTTTGTCCATTTGAGAAGTAGTGGTAGCTGGTTCAATAGAAGCATTAGTAGCAACTTGGATTAAATGTTTAAAATGAAAAATAAAGGAGATGTGTATTTTTTATTGGTGATAGTTAGAGGTATTTAACTTGATTTCTGGAATTAGGGTAGTCACGACTAACTAATTAAATGAAGAATTTAATCTTAGCAAAGTGAGATACAAGGAATATCTAGAGATAAAGAACATGAAAAAATAAATTAACTCTAAGGTTTAATAAGCTTTGAATAAAACAAATTTAGTTCTTTAAAAAATTAAAATTTTATTAAATGTTTTAAAATAAAAAAGTAAATTGATTAAAATTAAAATTAAGAGTGTAAGAGTGAATAAAAAATAATTAGATACAATGTATTAACGTTAATTAATATTTTTTACACAAATTGATAGATTTTTTTTTAAAATCAAAAGCATTAACGTTAATCAATGTTTTTGTTAAATATAAACTAGAATGGATTTGATGAAAAATAAATTAAATTGAATTTTAAAATAAAAAATGTGAATTTAAATGAGAATCAAATTAAGTTTCAAATATAACAAACTGATTTTAACACCAAGCTAACATTTAAATATAATATCAGCTTAACTTTCAGATTTGAACAAATTAATTTTTAATAAATGGTCAAATAGATTTAAAAAATAGTCAAATAAACTTGAATACAAAGCTAAGAATAGCTAAAAAGACTAATTCTATGATGAGAAATCAGAATAAATAGAGACTAGAGATCATGCAAGCTGGCACATGGAAGCAAGATGCTGAGAGAGGGTAGAGAAAATATAGACTTTTTTTCTTTGGATAGAAAAAATAGTCGTATTATAGGGGTCATAACTTTTTAATGCAATGTTGGATTTTGCTAATATTTTTACGTGTGGTTAATGATGAAGTTTTTAAGGTTTTGACTGGAGCGATCTTCCTAATTTGTTCGGGTTCAAAAGATATCCACGTCGGACTAAGGTACTATGAAAACATAGATTAATTTATAACAAAGAGTATTATATCAGAGATTGATTTATAACAACAAATATATATCAGATATAAACAAAGATAAAAAAAATAGATAAATGCTTGCAAAAAATCAAATATCTCCCACAAGCATGGAGGTTAGAAAGAAATGAAAGATAGTTTGAAATTGATAACAAAGTTAGATTTAAACCAAGCTAAAGAAAATGAGAAATGCCTGCAAGAAAAAAAGGGTAAAATATCCTGCATGCAAGGGATTAGAAATCTGAAAAAAATGGAGTTAGGCTTGCAACAAAATGAAATAGCCTACTTGCACAATATTTTTAGAAAAATGAAAATGAATAGATAGATGAAACCTGCAAGAAATATTAGATTAGTGCTTGCAAAAAAAACTAGTTGAAATGAAGAAAGAGTTGGGTTTGGTAGTGAACTAACCAAACCCCCCAAAAATCTAAAATCTAAGTTACTCCCTGGCGGCAAGCCTTCCAAAGAGGGGTAGAGAAAAAAATGAAATAAACAAGTTAGAGCTACAAACAAATATTAGATCTATAAAATAAACTTGAAAAAACTTACTCCTTTGAATGCCACCTTCCTACACAACACTTAAACAAGGATTAGTAGCTCTGATACCATGTTAGAAGTATTAAAAGAATGGAAACAAGATCAAGAAGATAATCCAAGAAAGTGAAGTGCAAGAAAGATGTAAAGACTGAATTATAGCACAAACACCACATGAGCATAAAAGCATATAAGGTCGAAAGTCGAAAGACAAAGTCGACATTTGCATTACATTAAATCCAAAATTTCATCATTGAGGTGAATACAAACGACCAACTTGTCGAAAGTACAATGAGCCATGAGTTAAAATACATGCAGTTACATGCCGACAAACTTGTCGGATTTAGGAATCATAACTTTCAAATTACAATGATACATCAGAGTTTTTTTATCAAAGGTGATGACCAACTTGTCGATCACTAAATAAGTACAACATGAAAGATAGAGAGGAGAAAAGAAATAATATGAGCACTGGAATTATCAACTCATCGGGTTCTGTCTCCTGAGCCTCGGACTGAGTCCCTTACGCTTCCTTGAGATCAGAGGTGGGGTCCAGGCGCTTTACCGCCCAACCATGGAGTGGTCAGCTCCGGAAGTGATGAGCTTCCCCGGGGTTCTTCCTGACACGAAGAACGCCCCGTCCCTGCACGAGAGGCCTAGCTTCTCGCTACTGGCAGATTCGGATGGTCTTAGTGCAGCCGTGTAACTTAACCTACAGCACATATGCCTATTGTAGGTACTATACAACGGATGTAGCAAGGGGTGAATTGTAACCATGCATATTCAATGAAAACTTATGCAGTTTAATACTTTGGCCAAAGTAAATTTTTAATCCAGATTTGAACTAGCAGGCAAACAAACATTTACCCTCCCTTGATCTCTACATTTGGCACAACTTCCATCCTAGTTGATACATTCCCGAAAACCACATGAACAGTAAAATAACAACATTCCAGATTCATAATTTATTAAATACAGCATTCAAAGCAAGGTAATAAATACTAAGCTCATTATTCCATTCAGCATTTTAGAATTTATTAAATAGTTATCCCATATTGTCATAAGGCGCTTCCACTGATATTGCCTCACAAATGGGCTGCATTTAAAAAGGGCTATCTGCTTGAACTGTTAGAACGTTGAAAAGACCCAATTTTCTATAACCCCAAATGCATAATTTGATACAAGTGCTACTGCTATGATTCTTACCTAAACTGCTGCTTGTTTCTGGCAATTCTGCCTTTACTCCTAACATCAATTACCATTATCGTGAAAAGAAAATTATGAAACTAACTTGTTTGAGAAGCCCTGATTCCTAGAGTTGCAATGCAAAGAAGTTACATACTTCTGTTATAAGGGACTCAGTAAGGTAATCTTTGTGTCTAACGAGTACCTACAGTGCCAATTTACAATTATTTAAGGATGTTTTGGGTCCCCAGCGCATCAAAGTGAAAAGCTGTTGGGATCGCTATTCCAAATGGAGCAATTTACTGCCAATTGATTGTCAAAACATTTCAAATGTCTTACGACGAATAACTCTAAAGTTGATACAGGAAAAGCACTGTCTAGAAAGATCATAATGGATTCTTACTGTTATGGATGAACAGCCACTCTGAGAGATGAGGAACGCTATCTAAGACGAACCCAACATATTTTCCAATGTGGATTGAAAACAAAATGAAATGTTCTAGGAACTTGTTTTTTTTGATATCTTGCGCACAGTGAATGAGTTACTCACCTTAATGCATATATATATAAAGCTGCACATATTAACAGTTTTGCTTGAGTTCACAAGGTTTTGCGCAAACGCTAAGATGGTTAACAATTTATGAGTTCTTAGTAAATAAGCTTTGAATTTACACTAGGCCGTGCAAATTGAGGGTTTAGTGACATTAAAATCAAATAAAGGCTACAGGGTAAACACAACCAAGAAGTTCGTTTAAAAACATTTTCCACATTAGAATCTTTGCTCATACTAGAAGCGAGATACAGTTTTCTGGCGGTGACCCAGTTAATCTTGAAACTGTTTAAGGGTTAATAGGAAATTTGGCGGTGAGAGCACAGAGGCAGTGGCAGATTAAAATACAATTAAATAAATGCAAGATTGCAGTATTAGGCGTCCACGAATTCAGAATCTAAAACTTTGCACAAATTCACACAAAAACACACCTAAAGAAAATGGAACAAAAAGAATCTGGTAACGTCTATCAGAAAAAGAAGAAAAAAAGAAAATAAAGAATAAAATTAACAAGTACTAAGAATCGATTAAAATGACAACATAATTGCATACGTTATTAGCCAATACACTCTGCAAAATAGCAGATATAATAAACAAGATCACACAACGTCAGTAAACGTTCTATTCAAAGTTCATTACTTGAAAAGCAAAGCACCTGGAAATAGTAGTAGCTGTACAAAAATGCACTGCTCGGACAAGTAGGTTGATGGAGAATGAGGCCACAACACATCAACAGATTCTACGTCGGCTTTCCAGCATGCTCTAGCTTAACCAAGGATGGTAGCAATTAAATTGCAGACTCCTCAATAATGTCTGAACTCTCCGTATTCGTTTCCCAAAGACTTCCAAGATAGAGTAAAAACCAACAAAAAAACCCCCAACCATGACAAAAAAAAAAGGTTGATCATAAAGAAGAGTTTTCGGCATATAACATTAAAGACCCTAACTGTTTCTTGTTTTCCACTTCAGTAAATTTGACGGTAAAAGAAACCATACAATGAAAAGACACATAAATTGAAATCACACAATGTCATATTCCTAACATTTATAAAATAGCCTCATCAAGTTAATATTTTTCATTTAAACCAAATAAATAAATAAATAAATAAAAAAACTTGCACCCAACATAAGTGAATAATTTTCCTTATCATCATCTAATTAAAGTCTAACATATATCTATCAGTGGTGTGTGCGAGGCACAAAACATCCGAATCTGACGCTAGACGGGGAGCTAAACCTCTCTCCTCGACCACACCTCTGTCCACCGACCTGCAACCACTCAAACACTCGGCAAGAAAATGATCATCAGTAATTCACCAAATAATAATTATACCTCCAAAATTAATAAAGCATTCTAAAAATGCAACATTTTACCAATTTCATAATTACCCAATCATTTCGAGTCATCCCAGTCGGCAAAATTCGACTGAATGATCCGCATAAAAGGAGGTCGCAAAACCGGTCGTGACATCCCTCCCCACTTGGAAGAGACATCGTCCCGATGTCATGTAAGTATCAACAACAAAAACATATTCATAATCATTTGCAATGTAAGCATAACATGGTATGATTATCCCATCAATAATTTTGAAAACCAATCAAAAGTATCATAAGCATTATCTCATAACATAGAGCAGAACAGTGTATATAAGTGTCTCCAACATGATAGTCCACACAATAGCTAAGTATAACAACATGTACTACTGAAATATAACAATGTCCAAGACATCCAAACATAGGCATCACACCAAAAACTCTCTGCAGCATGAGTAAATGTCACACCAAAAACCTATGAATTAGCAAACATAACAACATCTAACTGAAAAGATGAGGAAAGGAACGACGCATGTCATCCGCGTCCTCCCATGTAGCACTATCAGCTGAAAATTGGTCCCATTGGACCTTATACTGGAGCACATCAGCATTGCGCACCTTGATGGTACGCTGGTCAACGACCCGAGTAGGCTGCACTGAGACCACTCCCGGATCCTGCACCTGTAAAGCACGCCAATCCAAAATGTGAGAGGCATCAGGATGATAAGGTTTCAGTAAAGAAACATGAAAAACATTATGGATACGGGCAAGAGCTGGTGGTAGAGCAAGTCGGTAAGCCACCGGATTGATGACTTTCAGCACATCAAACAGACCAACATAGCGCGGGGCTAACTTTGATGCCCTGCCAAAAGAGATAGAACTCTTTTGTGGCCGTACACGCAAGAACACTTTATCGCCAACCTGAAATTGTCTGAAGGTGCGGTTCTTATCTGCATAACTCTTTTGTCTGTCAACTGCTTCCTTCAGACGTGTGCGGATCAATGTCATTTGCTCCTCCATCTCGCGGAGCATATCAGGACCAATAACCACTCGATCCTCTACCCTATCCCAACTAATGGGTGTGCGGCATTTGCGTCCATACAATGCCTCAAATGGTGCCATGCCTAAAGATGCATGATAGGAGTTATTATAGGCAAACTCCACCAGTGAGATATATTCTTCCCACTTGTACTGCTGATCCATGCAGTACATCCTCAATAGATCCTCCAAGACCTAGTTAACCCTCTCTGTCTGACCATCTGTCTGTGGGTGGTATGAAGTACTAAAATTCAGTCGTGTGCCTAGGGATGCATTCAAGGTTGTCCAGAACCTTGATGTCATACGGGTATCCCTATCAGAAATAATAGTCTCTGGAACCCCGTGTAAACAAAAGATCTCATGAACAAATTTCCTAGCAAGAGCTAGGGAACCATCTCGCAAGCTACCGGGTATAAAGTGTGCTACCTTGGTGAGTTTGTCAACTACCACCAAGATAACATCATGCCTCTGTCTATTCATGGGAAGACCCTGAATAAAATCCATGCTTATGACCTGCCACTTGTACGCTGGTATATCATGAGGGTACAACAATCCTGCCGGATGAATATGCTCAGCCTTGACTCGCTGGCATTCTAAACATTGGGCCACAAAAGCTACAACATCACGCTTCAGCCCAGGCCAGAAGTACAATGGTCTCACGTCATTAAGCATCTTGGTCACCCCTGGATGACCGGCATAAGGAACACAGTGCATCTCCTCCAAAACAATCTTCCTCAACCCTGCACGGTCGGGAATATACATCCTGGTTTGGTATCGTAGAATACCATCACTATCAAAAGAATAATCACTAAACCTGTAATCAGAAGGATCTGCCTGTAAAGCAGATCGAACCATCTCATAATGGTCATCACCAGGTAACTGCTCTAGCACATGCTCTCTCAAGCGTGTCCGGGTAGTGGATAAAGCAGATAAATGTCGTCGCCTACTGAGTGCATCCGCCACTCTATTCTCCTTTCCTTTGATATATTCGATACCAAAGTCATACTCACTCAAGAACTCAAGCCAACGCCTCTGCCTCGCGTTCAAATTTGGCTGCGTGAAGATATATTGTAACCCCATGTGATCAGTCCGCAACTCAAAGGGTTTCCCAAGTAGGTAATGTCTCCACATCTATAAGGCATGCACAATCGCTGCAAGTTCTAGATCATGCGGGGCATAATTCACCTCATGTTGTTTCAGCTTACGTGACTTGTAAGCCACAACTCTACCATCCTGCATCAACACGCCTCCTAGGCCCTCACCCGATGCATCTATGATAACTGTAAAATGCCCATTTGGATTAGGAATAATCAATATGGGAGCGGACGTGAGCTTCTGTTTTAACAACTGAAAAGCTTGCTCACAAGTCTCTATCCACTCAAACCGTTTCCCTTTTCTTTGAAGAGATGTGATAGGTGCTGCTATCCTGGAAAATCCTTCCACAAACTTCTGGTAATAACCGGCCAACCCCATAAAACTCCGGACTTCATGAACATTAGCAGGAGCAGGCCACTCAAGTATTGCTTTGATCTTGGCCGGATCCACCGCAATCCCCTCTCCGGATATGATATGGCCCAAGTAATGGATTCTCTTTTGATAGAATGAACATTTGGATAGTTTTCCATAAAGCTTACGTTCCCTTAATCGCTGCAAAACTATCCGTAAATGCTCCTCATGCTCCTCAACAGTTTTGGAGTATATTAGGATGTCGTCAATGAAAATCTCCACAAACTTATCCAAACAATCTCTGAATACACTGTTCATTAGATTCATAAAAGCTGCGGGGGCATTTGTTAACCCAAACGGCAGAACTACAAACTCGTAGTGCCCATATCTTGTTCTAAAAGCTGTCTTATGGATGTCCTCATCTTTGATTCTGAGTTGATGGTACCCAGATCGTAGATCAATCTTTGAGAACATCGTTGCTCCTTTCATCTGATCGAATAGTTCATCTATTCGTGGCAGAGGGTATCTGTTCTTGATGGTTACTTTGTTTAACATCCTATAATCAATGCATAAACGCAAAGTACCATCCTTCTTTTTAACAAAAATCACCGGTGCACCCCAAGGAGAAACGCTAGGACGTATAAATCCTTTATCAAGGAGATCCTGAATCTGAACCTTTAGTTCATACATCTCTGTGGTAGTCATCCTATAAGGTGCTTTAGACTGTGGTTCAGTCCCAGGCTTTAGATCAATGGAAAAATCAAACTCCCTTTTAGGAGGAAGTTCTGGCAAGTCTTCTAGAAACACATCTCTGAATTCCTGAAGGATTGGATAATCATCTAACTTAGGAGGTGTTTCCTCCAAATCCTTCACGTGGACAACATATAGTTTACACCCCTTCCGTTTGGCTTTCTTCAGTTGCATAGCTGAAATCTGTCTAAGTTCAAGAGGCCTTTTAACACCTTTAACCTCTACAGGCTTCCCTGAATCATCCAAACATCTAAAGGACTTGTCCTGACAATTTACTATGGCTTTATGCTCAGTTAACCAATTAATTCCCAGGATTATGTCATATGAGCCAAGAGGTGCTACATAGAGATTCACTTGCGTTATGAAGCTGGGTAGCTCCAATTCGCTGCAAACCAAACACTGTTCTACCCTTCGCTCTGCCCGGTTTCCGTATTCTACAATCCATGGATTAGCCATATAACCAGTTCTAATGGGTAATCTGGAAGCTACTTTAGGATCTATAAAACATTCAGTTGCACCAGTGTCCACAAGAATAGATACATTCTGACCAAAAAGTTTACCTGTCAGCTGAATAGGAGAAGCCTGAAATTCTGCCTGCCTGTTATCCACTGCAGCGTGGATGTGATGCTGAGCTTGAGAGGCTTTACCCTCTCTCTGACCTAACCTCTGGGAACAATGGCTGGCAAAATGGTCACCGCCACAAACATAACATCCTCCCCGAGGTCCTTGTCGTCCCCCAAATCTACTGTTCCTGTTCTCATTCCTGTTATTGTTATTCTGGTTATTCCTGTTGTTGTTCTTATTTCCATAATTTCCCTGGCCTTGACTCTTCATGTTCCTGATCTGGTGTTTGTCATTTCCCTTCTGACGGTTGTCCTATTTCCTTTTGAAACCTCCTGATTTTTTAGATTTTTGAGACACTCTAACCGCTGACAAGCTCTTCAATTTTTCTTCCTGTCTTAGAGCCTTTCTAAGTGCTAACTCCATCTGTTCAGGCTCATGCATCAGTACCTCTGAAGTAATTTCCAGTCGTAACCCCATGATGAATTTCCGTGTACGAAATTCCTCATCATTCCGGTACTGTGGAACATACTTCACAAGATGGCAGAACCTCTCATGATAGGCTGTAACTGTCATGACTCCCTGAATAAGATGTTGGAATTCTAGAATTTTTTTGTCAAAGTACAGCTTTGGTAACCACCGAGTTCTGAACAACTGTAGAAATTCTTCCCAAGTAACCTGTCCAGGTTCCAGCTTCTTTTCTGACATTACGTTTTCCCACCAAGTCATAGCCTCCCCTCTTAACTGGAAAGTTCCCCACATGGCTCGTGTCTGTCCTGTAAAGTTTCGAACCTGAAAGTATCTTTCCATCGTAGCTATCCAAGCCTCAGCTTCATCCCCTAAGGCTTTCCCATTGAAAGTGGGAGGAGTGACCTTTTTGAGGTCCTTGCTTAGCTCTGCTGAGATCTGCTCTCTAGTTGTATTATGATTAGTGGCTGCTGCATCAGCCTCAGCTTTACGCTGCGCTTCTATTCTCCTATCCTCTTCCTATTTCCGTTGGGCTTCTGCCCTCAAATCCTCCTCATGCTTCTGTCTCACTTCCTCATTAGAATCTGCATGACCCCTTCCCTGGATACTACTCTCCAAGTGATCCATTCTGTCCCTCTGCTGCTGCAAAAGTGTACCTTGCTGTGTTAACAAGGCAAGTATCTGATCAAAGCGCTCATTGGATTCCCCAGTGTCATTACTGGGTCCTCCCTTACTAGCATTCCTAGTCATCATGATGACAAATCAAATCCTGCATTGTCGCACAATGCATAGCGTTAGCATAAGACCCATAAGGCCGCAGAGTAGAAACTCTGCTCTGATACCATATGTAAAGACTGAATTATAGCACAAACACCACATGAGCATAAAAGCATATAAGGTCGAAAGTCGAAAGACAAAGTCGACATTTGCATTACATTAAATCCAAAATTTCATCATTGAGGTGAATACAAACGACCAACTTGTCGAAAGTACAATGAGCCATGAGTTAAAATACATGCAGTTACATGCCGACAAACTTGTCGGATTTAGGAATCATAACTTTCAAATTACAATGATACATCAGAGTTTTTTTATCAAAGGTGATGACCAACTTGTCGATCACTAAATAAGTACATCATGAAAGATGGAGAGGAGAAAAGAAATAATATGAGCACTGGAATTATCAACTCATCGGGTTCTGTCTCCTGAGCCTCGGACTGAGTCCCTTACGCTTCCTTGAGATCAGAGGTGGGGTCCAGGCGCTTTACCGCCCAACCGTGGAGTGGTCAGCTCCGAAAGTGATGAGCTTCCCCGGGGTTCTTCCTGACACGAAGAACGCCCCGTCCCTGCATGAGAGGCCTAGCTTCTCGCTACTGGCAGATTCGGATGGTCTTAGTGCAGCCGTGTAACTTAACCTACAGCACATATGCCTATTGTAGGTACTATACAACGGATGTAGCAAGGGGTGAATTGTAACCATGCATATTCAATGAAAACTTATGCAGTTTAATACTTTGGCCAAAGTAAATTTTTAATCCAGATTTGAACTGGCAGGCAAACAAACATTTACCCTCCCTTGATCTCTA
This sequence comes from Chamaecyparis obtusa, assembly GCA_027943335.1. Lineage (NCBI taxonomy): Eukaryota > Viridiplantae > Streptophyta > Pinopsida > Cupressales > Cupressaceae > Chamaecyparis > Chamaecyparis obtusa. Next base: position 1,228,250 of record BSBK01003428.1, on the reverse strand, counting down.
CATTCGGCACAACTTCCATCCTAGTTGATACATTCCCGAAAACCACATGAACAGTAAAATAACAACATTCCAGATTCATAATTTATTAAATACAGCATTCAAAGCAAGGTAATAAATACTAAGCTCATTATTCCATTCAGCATTTTAGAATTTATTAAATAGTTATCCCATATTGTCATAAGGCGCTTCCACTGATATTGCCTCACAAATGGGCTGCATTTAAAAACGGCTATCTGCTTGAACTGTTAGAACGTTGAAAAGACCCAATTTTCTATAACCCCAAATGCATAATTTGATACAAGTGCTACTGCTATGATTCTTACCTAAACTGCTGCTTGTTTCTGGCAATTCTGCCTTTACTCCTAACATCAATTACCATTATCGTGAAAAGAAAATTATGAAACTAACTTGTTTGAGAAGCCCTGATTCCTAGAGTTGCAATGCAAAGAAGTTACATACTTCTGTTATAAGGGACTCGGTAAGGTAATCTTTGTGTCTAACGAGTACCTACAGTGCCAATTTACAATTATTTAAGGATGTTTTGGGTCCCCAGCGCATCAAAGTGAAAAGCTGTTGGGATCGCTATTCCAAATGGAGCAATTTACTGCCAATTGATTGTCAAAACATTTCAAATGTCTTACGACGAATAACTCTAAAGTTGATACAGGAAAAGCACTGTCTAGAAAGATCATAATGGATTCTTACTGTTATGGATGAACAGCCACTCTGAGAGATGAGGAACGCTATCTAAGACGAACCCAACATATTTTCCAATGTGGATTGAAAACAAAATGAAATGTTCTAGGAACTTGTTTTTTTTGATATCTTGCGCACAGTGAATGAGTTACTCACCTTAATGCGTATATATATAAAGCTGCACATATTAACAGTTTTGCTTGAGTTCACAAGGTTTTGCGCAAACGCTAAGATGGTTAACAATTTATGAGTTCTTAGTAAATAAGCTTTGAATTTACACTAGGCCGTGCAAATTGAGGGTTTAGTGACATTAAAATCAAATAAAGGCTACAGGGTAAACACAACCAAGAAGTTCGTTTAAAAACATTTTCCACATTAGAATCTTTGCTCATACTAGAAGCGAGATACAGTTTTCTGGCGGTGACCCAGTTAATCTTGAAACTGTTTAAGGGTTAATAGGAAATTTGGCGGTGAGAGCACAGAGGCAGTGGCAGATTAAAATACAATTAAATAAATGCAAGATTGCAGTATTAGGCGTCCACGAATTCAGAATCTAAAACTTTGCACAAATTCACACAAAAACACACCTAAAGAAAATGGAACAAAAAGAATCTGGTAACGTCTATAAGAAAAAGAAGAAAAAAAGAAAATAAAGAATAAAATTAACAAGTACTAAGAATCGATTAAAATGACAACATAATTGCATACGTTATTAGCCAATACACTCTGCAAAATAGCAGATATAATAAACAAGATCACACAACGTCAGTAAACGTTCTATTCAAAGTTCATTACTTGAAAAGCAAAGCACCTGGAAATAGTAGTAGCTGTACAAAAATGCACTGCTCGGACAAGTAGGTTGATGGAGAATGAGGCCACAACACATCAACAGATTCTACGTCGGCTTTCCAGCATGCTCTAGCTTAACCAAGGATGGTAGCAATTAAATTGCAGACTCCTCAATAATGTCTGAACTCTCCGTATTCGTTTCCCAAAGACTTCCAAGATAGAGTAAAAACCAACAAAAAAACCCCCAACCATGACAAAAAAAAAAGGTTGATCATAAAGAAGAGTTTTTGGCATATAACATTAAAGACCCTAACCGTTTCTTGTTTTCCACTTCAGTAAATTTGACGGTAAAAGAAACCATACAATGAAAAGACACATAAATTGAAATCACACAATGTCATATTCCTAACATTTATAAAATAGCCTCATCAAGTTAATATTTTTCATTTAAACCAAATAAATAAATAAATAAATAAAAAAACTTGCACCCAACATAAGTGAATAATTTTCCTTATCATCATCTAATTAAAGTCTAACATATATCTATCAGTGGTGTGTGCGAGGCACAAAACATCCGAATCTGACGCTAGACGGGGAGCTAAACCTCTCTCCTCGACCACACCTCTGTCCACCGACCTGCAACCACTCAAACACTCGGCAAGAAAACGATCATCAGTAATTCACCAAATAATAATTATACCTCCAAAATTAATAAAGCATTCTAAAAATGCAACATTTTACCAATTTCATAATTACCCAATCATTTCGAGTCATCCCAGTCGGCAAAATTCGACTGAATGATCCGCATAAAAAGGAGGTCGCAAAACCGGTCGTGACAAAAGATTTTACCATAAACCAAATATGAGAGAGTTGCAAGAACAATCATCAAAACCAAGAGAATACTCCAAGAATCCAACAAGAGCCAAGATATTTTTGTAAGGGGAAAAGCAAAGAAAAACCCCTTATGTATTATGAATGAGGCATGAAAAGCCTAAAGAGAGAGATAGACTATGAGCAAGAAACTCAATACAATATAATAGAACTATTAGGAGAGAAATTGTGTAAGAAATGTGTAAAAATTGTATCAAGTGTGTGGAGAAACATCTCTTAAGTAGAGATGAGTGAAAGAGTTTGCATGTAACTCACATGTATATGAGTGCCACATTTATACTAAGTGTGTGCCAAGTGTGAGCATCCTCATAAGGAAGAATAAACTATTTTTCTTATTAAAGGAATTACAAAATATGAGTTGTCCTCCGACTTAGATCAGAGGACAAAATTACATGTAAAAATTTCTTTAGGAATATCTTAAAATAAATAAAAGGGGGGTACCTTGGTTTGTCCTCAAATTAAATAAAACAACAAAGAAAGATTACTAATTCTAACAATATGTGTGTGTGTGTGTGTGTGTGTTTGTGTGTGTGTCTGTGTGTGTAGTAAATGATACATTTACAAGCATACATATTTTTATGTCTTCATGACCCATGTGGGTTTTATAAAACTCAAAATGATTGTTTTAGTTCTACATAACCTGCATGGGTTATGTAAAACTTTGAATGGTACTTTTAGTTTTTCAAAGCGCAAGAGGGTTATTTTGCAAGCCCATTTTCCCTTCATTTTGTCCATTTACACATTTTTGCATCTTCTAACATGATTTCTCAACTTTGTCACCATCAGCTTTACAAATGATCAAGTGGGTATCTCTAAAATTACCACCATAATCCACACGTATTCTCAACTTTCAGACCATATAACTTTTTCTATTTTGGACAACATTAACATTGTAAAATTTAATTTTTTTTTTCAGTTTCTTGAAAATCCTCAAAGACACATGTCTACCATTTTATTAATAGATTTTGATCTACTTGACTAAATTCAAAACAAATTACATATTATTGCTCTACACTAGATTCTATGTACTTTTAAAAAATTAAATTTGCATTTTCAATTATTTTGATGCAAGTTATGCCCAGCACACGAACAAGTACCAGATGTTTAGAATGTGGTCACTTCAAAAAATCATAAAAAAATGTTCAACCAAAAATTATAAAGAAATACACAACTTCAAGATCTCACTCTTATGTATCATCCTATCAAATAGTTTTGCAAAATACTAAATCTAACTATATATTTTGTGAAGCACACGGAAACACCTATGTTATGTTTTTCTAAAACATTCATGAATACTTTTTCATGCACAATAGGTTTGACCCTCTTAATCTTATCCATTTAAAAAGAAATAGTAGTTTAGAAACTAGATTCAGAGTAATTCAATTCTTATTGTTTGCACAAGTCCTATTTTTGAGTGCATGACCCTCAAATTTCTCTATGAAGTTTAGGTTTACCTGACTTCATAAAAAAAAGGTGGCTACTTATACCCCCTTTTCACATGCCATCTTGGTGCATTTACCCCCATACCAAATTTTTTCAACAATTCTCTGACATGCATGAACCATGTAATGAAAATTCCCTTATCCAACTATGTAAAATTGAAATCCAATAAATAATTTCATCTAGCCTATCATAGATATCTTAATTTTTTTTTGTATTTCATTAGTAAAAATTTTACTTAATTAATCATCACCACCAAATATGATATCATCAAAAAAGACTTCAGAAATCAAGATATTATCATCAAATATTTTGAAATATAAGTTACTATTCGTAGTACCTTTACTCAATCTAATCTTTGTCAAGTATCTGTCCAATTTGGCATATCGGGCTTTAGGAGCTTGCTTCAATCTATACAATGATTTCAGCATATTACAAACCATATCTTCTTCATCGGTTAGTTGAAATCCATCAGGATTCTCAATGTAAACATCTTATTCTAACTTACCATTAAAGAATGAAGACTTAACATCCATCTGATATAATTTGAAATTTTTGTAAGATGCATATGCAATAAGTAATCTAACAACTTTAATTCTAGCTCCAGGAGAAAAGGTCTCTTTAAAATCAATACCTTCCATCTAAGATTATCCTTTTCATACTAATATAGCTTTGTTCCAAATTGATGAAGGGTGCTCCCCTTAATACCACAAACACATAACAGAAATAGAGAAACAACAACAATATGCAAGAACAAAAAATTGGCTTCTTATTATCTCCACAAATGTGGAATTACAAACTTTCAGAATTACAATATGCAAAGCCACATGGGCATTCCCTTACAATATTCTATAGGACAAAGCCTCGAATCAATACTCAGATCTACTACCCAGAACTGCCCTGAACTACCTAAGACAACACTACAGCCTTCCTTATATAGGCAATTTCCACCGCCCGAGAAGGTTCCACAAATTTAGCCCTAAGGGCCGACCAAACTTAGAATTATTTTATTTTTCATTTTATTACATCATAGTCAGCTCAAAATAACTTTTGAAACCTAAACATAAATTTTGAAGAAAAATTATTTTCCACCATTTCAGGTGGCTTGACTTCCGGAGACCATAAGTCATCACCCGTTGACCTGATTGACTATTATAACCCCATTTTGGAAAGGGAACGAGGAGCTCTACAACAGTTGAATTAAGAAAACTTCATTCAGCCACAAATTTGACCTCATTCAGGGCCTCTAAAGCCTTCAAAATTGAGTTCAAAATTTCTGTACCCTATTTCCAAAATTGAAAAGTTTTAATATCTTCAAAACCAGACTTGATCTAGCAATGAAACTTTACAGGCAGGCTAATATGACTAAGATGAACCTCCAACGGTAAAATCAAAACATTCCGAGATCGTATGACCAACTTACTAAAAATAGAAAGTTTCCATAAATAGCAGCTCTCCACAAGATAGACCTTATTGAATACAAAAACATAAATATTTTTGGGTGATGCAAGATTGTTCTTACACTCAAGATGCTCCTGCATCAGACACCTGGGGTAATTTGAGAAGTGACCCTATCACGACTCAGGTGTACAGAGGAAAATCAAGATGGTTAACCTCCTTTGTTAGCCATGATGAATCTTCAATAGGTTGTCCTTTCCATTTGACCAAATACTCTTCATATGTCATGTTCCTTGTGCTTCTGCCAACATGACTATCCAGTATGTCTTCAATCTCTTTGATATCTGAATTGGTTGTTGGAATACTCTACTGTGTTGTTGTAACCTCATCTTCAACACCTCCTTCATGATACTCTGTCAGATCTGAAATATTAAACACTGGTGAAATATTCAGCTCAATAGGCAACTCGACCTCATATGCATTTCCTGAATCATGCTTCTTCAATATCCTACATGGCCCAAACTTCTTCATTTTTAGCTTGTTATATGTACCAACCGGAAATTGCTCCTTCCGCAAATGAACCATGACTTCATCTCCAACCTGAAATTCCTTATGCCTCCTTTTCTCATTTTCCTTAGCCTTGTACTGTGCATTCATCTTGGTAATGTACTTCCTCACCTCCTCATGGATGTTCCTCAAGTGTTCTGCAAAATTCTCAGCTTCAACACTACTTATTTCTCCTTTATCTATCTTCCTCAACTCAGATGCATTTCTAAGACTATTTCCATATACAATCTGGAATGGTTATTTACCAGTACTTTTGTTGATAGAATTATTATATGCAAATTTTGCCTGAGGTAAAATCAAATCCCATCCTGTTGGCTTATATCCAACCAAACATCTCAGCAAATTTTCCAAACTCCTATTCAACACCTTTGTCTATCCATCAATCTGTGGATGATGTGATGAACTGAACTTCAAATCTATCTTCAACTTCTTCCACAATGTACGCCATAAATAACCTACAAACTTGGTGTCTCGATCTGAAACTATAGTCTTTGGCAAACTATGTAGTATCACTACTTCTCTGAAAAATAATTTTGCTATATCAACAACATCATTAGTCTTCTTACAGGGAATGAAATGTGCCATCTTCAAAACTCTATCAACCACCACAAAAATTGAATCATGTCCCTGCTGAGTCCTTGGTAATCCAAGAACAAAGTCCATATTGATATCCTCCAAAGGCTTCTCTGGTATAGGTAATGGATGATACAACCCAGTATTCTGCTTCACTCCTTTCGCCATCTAACATACTCTGCAACTCTATACAAACTTCTTGACATCTTGTTGCAACTATGGCCAATAGTAATTCTCACTAACCAAAGCAAGGGTTTTATTACGACCAAAATGTCCAGCCAATCCTCCACTATGCTTCTCCTTGATGATATTTTCCCTCATAGAACTTCTTGAAATGCACAACTGACTTCCTCTGAATAGCATATCATCTTGAATGATGAAATCTAGCCACTTTGTCTTGTCTAGAGTAACAGGCTCTATACAAGCTTTTCAAGCTTCACCAAAATCAAAATCCTCTGGATACAAATTCTTGAGTTCCTTGAACCCAACCACCTTAATCTACATCTCTGTCAGCAATAGTTGCCTTCTGCTAAGCGCATCTGCAACCCTGTTAGACTTTCCACTTCTATGTTTCAAAATAAATGTATAACTCTACAAAAACTCAACCCATTTCAGATGCCTTTGATTCAACTTTCCTTGACTATTCAAATATTGCAAAGCTTGATGATCAGTATACAAAAAAAACTCTTTAGGAAGTAGATAGTGTCTCCACTTCTTCAATACCTGAACTATAGCATAGAATTCTTGATCATAAACAAAATATTTTCTGTTGGCATCATTTAACTTCTCACTGAAATAAGCAATAGGTTTACCTTCTTGGCTCATAATAGCTCATATTGTAGTACCACTAGCATCACAATCTACTTGAAACACCTTACTAAAATTTGAAAGTGCTAAAACAAGCTATTCTACAATTTTTTGTTTCAACAGTTTAAAACTCTCATCTACCCCATTAGTCCACTTGAACTCTTTTCTATCCCCTCTCATTGTTTCAGTCAAGGGTCCATAAATACTGCTAAAATTTCTGATAAAATTTTTGTAAAATCTAGCCAAACCATGAAAAGACCTTACCTCAATAGCACTCCTTGGAGTAGGCCATTCAAGGATATCCTGTACTTTCTCTGGGTCCATTTTCAGACCTTCTGCTGAAACTAAAAATCCCAAATACACTAATTCATTCTTCACAAAACTGCACTTCTTCAAATTAATCAACAATTTTTCATCTCTTAACTTCTCAAACACCATATGAATATGCATCATATGCTCTTCCAATGTCTTACTAAAGATCAAAATATCATCTAGGTACACAATGACAAACTTACCCAGAAATTCTTTCAGAACCTCATTCATGAGCCGCATGAAAGTGCTCAGTGCATTGGTTAGCCCAAAAGGCATGACTAACCACTCATACAGTCCTTCCTTTTTCTTGAAGGCAGTCTTCCATTCATCTCCTCTGATCCGAATCTGGTGATATCCACTCTTCAGATCTATCTTTGAGAAATACACAGCTCCACTCAAACAATCCATAATATCATCCATTCGTGGCAATGGAAACCTATACTTGATTGTGATCTTGTTTATTGCTCTGGAATCTATACACATCCTCCATTCTCCATTCTTCTTTGGTGCTAATATCATTGGTATAGCACAGGGACTCAGACTCTCTCAAATCAACCCCTTCTGTAATAACTCATGTACTTGTCTATTCAACTCTTCACTTTCTATCGGTGTCATTCTATGTGCTGCCTTGTTTGGCAAATTGGCTCCTAGAATCAAATCCATCTAATGACTAATATTCCTTACCAGTGGTAATCCATTAGGTACATTATCAGATACAATATCCTGAAACTCATTCAACAAATCTGCAACCTCTACAGGTACATCCTCTACTTCCTCTTTACCATCTTTTAGAATTAAAGCAAAACACACATGCTCATGTCTCATACCATCTAAGAATTGTATTCCATCAACAAAATTTATTCTTGCATTACCACATACCTTTTCTTCGGTCTCCTTTAATGGCTTTAGCTTATGTCGCACTCCATCCTTTGTCAGGGAATAGGTATTTGCATGACCAAAGTGTACAACACATCTATCAAACTTCCATGGCCTACCCAACAACATGTGACATGCATCCATAGGTATGATATCACATAGTACCTCATCATGGTACCTGCCAATCTTGAACTTTACTAGGCACTGTTCACTGACCATGACCTTGTGGTCATCCTGCACCCAGGCAATCCGATATGGATGTGGGTGTTTCCGTCTCTTGAGCTTCAACTTTGTCACCATCTCTTCTGACACCAAATTGTCAGTGCTTCCACTATCAATAATCACATCACAGCATTTACCCTCACACTTGCATCTAGTGCGAAATAGGCTCCTCCTTTTCTTAGGTTCATTCTCACTACTCAGCAAGACTCTTCTGTTAATCAGTGTTTCTCCTCTTTCAGCATCTTCAAAATTTGAGGATTTGGCATCTTCATCTACATGTGCCACTCTGTCCTGGCATTCATTCCTCTTATTTGTCCTTCCTTGGTGTTGAGGACATTCAAATGCCCTATGAACTTCTTCTCCATAGTGAAAACATGTTCCACAGAAGCCTCCTCTTCCTGAACCTTGTCCTCTTCCTTTTCCTCTCTTATCTCTATTATTTTGATCTTGGAAATGATTGAAATTGTTTCCTCTTTGATTTTGACTGCTATTGGCCTCATCCTTCTTTTTTGAATCTTCATTTCGGCCTCCATATGACCATCCACCAGATCATCCACTGTGACCTCTTCCATTTTGTCTGCTCTCGAACTTCTTGTTCAACTTTTCCTCTACTTTTAGGGCAAACTAGTATGCCTCTTCACTATTATTCATTTGAACCAGATTTAGCTCCTCCTAAATACTTGGCGTTAACCCATTAAGGTAACGAGAAACTTTCTCCTTATCAACTTCCGCATGGCCTATTCTGATAAGGATTCGATAGAACTCCTCTGTATACTCCTGAACAGATCATCCTATTTGCTTCAAACTTTGCATTTTCTTTAGTAGATCAAGCTCATAATCAATAAGGATGAACTGTCGATTCAATTTATCCACCATCTGATCCCATCTTGTGATTTTATCTTTCCCTCTTCTATTTTACTCCAATTGAATCTCTTGCCACCAGATCTTTGCATGACCTTTCAGTCTGGCCTTCGGGAATTTGACCCTATCAGGATCCTCAATATCTTCATAATCAAAATATTCTTCACATTCATTGATCCAGTCGATCAATTCTTCTGGGTTAAGATTTCCTGAAAATGTAGGAACCTCGATCTTAGGTCTTTTCTCGATCTTGGAAATGGCCTGGAAAAGCCTTTCTTCTTCTTGATTCAAAATTTCACCTTCTTCTTCTTGATCATGATTTCTTTCTTCGACTTCATCCTCACTTTCATCTCTTCCATTAAGATTCATTCATTTGTGAATCTCTTCTTGTAATGCTTGCACTTGTCTCTGGAGCACTCTAACCTCAAGTGTTAAAACACCAGCTCTTCCGCCACATTCCCTTCACGGGGGCATTTTCGCTATGCGTACTGAAACCCTAACCACGGTCCTGGTGCAAACTGTCTCACAGTCAGTGATCTATTTATATACTCAAGAACTCCTACTCTGATACCACTTGATGAAGGGTGCTCCCCTTAATACCACAAACACATAACAGAAATAGAGAAACAACAACAATATGCAAGAACATAAAATTGGCTTCTTATTATCTCCACAAATGTGGAATTACAAAATTTTAGAATAACAATATGCAAAGCCACATGGGCATTCCCTTACAATATTTTGTAGGACAAAGCCTTGAATCAATACCCAAATCTACTATCTAGAACTACCCTGAACTGCCTAAGAAAATACTACAGCCTTCCTTATATAGGCAATTTCCACCGCCCGAGAAGGTTCCAAAAATTTAGCCCTAAGGGCCAACCAAACTTAGAATTATTTTATTTTTCATTTTGTTACATCATAGTCAGCTCAAAATAACTTTTGAAACCCGAACAAAAATTTTGAAGAAAAATTATTTTTTGCCATTTCAGGTGGCCTGACTTCCGGAGACCATAAGTCATCACCTGTTGACCTGATTGACTGTTATAACCCCATTTCAGAAAGGGCATGAGGAGCTCTACAATAGTTGAATTAAGAAAGCTTCATTCAACCAAAAATTCGACCTCATCTGAGGCCTCTAAAGCCTTCAAAATTGAGTTCAAAGTTTTTGTACCCTGTTTCCAAAACTAAAAAGTTTCAATATCTTCAAAACCAGACTTGATCTAGCAATGAAACTTTATAGTTAGGCTGATATGACTAAGATGAACCTCCAAATGTGAAATCAAAACATTTCGAGATCGTATGACTAACTTACTAAAAATAGAAAGTTTTCATAAATAGCAGCTCTGCACAAGATAGACCTTATTGAATATAAAAACATAAATATTTTTGGGTGATGCAAGATTGCTCTTACACCCAGGATGCTCCTGCATCACAAATCACCTTTCCATCTTCATTCAACTTATTTTTGAATACCCATTTAGTTCTAATCACATTCTTCTTCATAGGTCTGGGAACAAGAATCCAAGTCTTGTTATTCTCAGTCTGATCAAGCTCTTCTTTCATCTTTCTCACCCAACTTTCATCATTACATGCTTCATTTACATCTTTAGGCTCAAATCAAATAACAAATATGTTTCATCTCTAGGAATTCTTCCTTCAATTTGAACAACCATATTCTTATCACAAATAATAACATCTAGAATGATTAATCCTTACATACCATAGATTCTTCAGAGTAGGATTTGTATCAAACCCTTTCATCTCAATTTCTTCCTCATTGGGCATCGGTCCAACTTGTTCTAATGGACCATTATGATCCTAAATCTGATTATGCACTTCTACAATCTAATTGTCCTCTTTAGCTATGTCATATCTACAAGTTCTTTTTGATCTCTACACATTCTCATCCACTCTAAAATTTGCACTTTCATCAATCTTTTTTAGTATAAGGTTCTAATACTTGTATGGTTTTATCTTAGTAGAATATCTAACAAATATTCCTTCATCACTTCTAGGATCAAACTTTCCAATATCCTAATCTCTCTTAATATAACATTTTCTTTGAAAAATTCTAAAATATGTCACTATAGGAACATGATGATACCAAAGTTCATAAGGAGTCTTACCGATTCCTTTCTTTATTTTCACTTGGTTCAAGGTGTATACTACAGTGCTCACTACTTCTTTCTAGTAGATCTACTAAATATTTCCTTCAATCATCATAGTTCTAGCTATATCTAGAATAGTTATGTTCCTTCTCTCTACAACACTATTTTGATGTGGACTCCACAGAATAGAAGTCTACCTCTTTATCCTATATTCTTCACAAAAATCATAAAAATCACTAGATGTGTATTCTCCACCTCTATTCAATCTTAGGCATTTCAATCTCTACCCAAACTCTATCGTAGCCATCATCTTGAATATCTGAAACTTCTAAAAGGCTTATGATTTCTCTCTAAAAAATGTAACCCATGTCATTCTTGAATAATCATCAATGAATGACATGAAGTATCTATATCCATAATAACTTCTCATCTTAATAGGACCACACAGATCTATATGCACCAAATCTAGCAATCTATTTGAAGGGTATGTTTTACTCATAAAAGTAGATCTAGTTATCTTTCCTAACTGACATTCTTTGCACATATTGTTAGGCTTCATCAGCTTAAGAAAATATCTTATAGCATTAGTTGTGCTAACCTTCACCATGTTATCAAAGTTTACATGTCAAAATCTTCTATGCCACAACAAATTGTCATCAATCTTATAAACTAATAATTCATTCTCAATAATTCTCAAATGAAATAGATTACCTTCAATCTATGTATCAGATGCAATTAAATCTCCAGTGCTTCCAATGATTTTTCACATTCCTTCCATGAATTCTAATTGGTAGCCCTTATCCAGTACCTTTTGAACACTCAAAAAGTTATATCTTAAGTCTTCAACATAGAGAACATCATCAATGTTTTGATTACATAAAATTAGGTTTTGAAAGGACCCAAAACCTTTTACATCGAGATTACATAATAAGCATCAAAATCCCAATAGAAACAGTGCATCAGCACAAAAAAGAAACACCAAAAACTGACAAGTCCTCCAAAAAATAGAGAGAAGAGGATAGCAAAAAGACATCAGGACAACAAAAAGACAGTTAGATAGTCTTCATAAGTTCGGCCGCCTGATCAGCTAGCGTTTGCATTTTTGTTGAGGACACCTTAAGCTCCTCCAAAACTTTGTTCTTATTAATCTCCAAATTTTTGAAGCTCGATCCGGTCCTCTTACTGGGTCCTTGATCCTCCTTGACCTCCTTAGGCACTTGCTCCCCTTTACCCTATTCTATCTTGTCCACAAGGATTCTGACATGCTCAAACAAGGCCTTAAGGATGGAGAAACTCTGCTCAGCAATATTACGAAAAGTCTTCTCCATTTGCACAATACTACTCTCCATTTTATCCATCCTCTTAAGAAAATTCCCTCATTTCAAAGCATTATCCACCTCTTTCATTTTGTTCTCCATCATATGGACTTTCTTCATCAGAATCGTTATCCCCTTAGCACTGCCAATAACCTCCTTCAACTCATCAATACTCTGTCCCATAGTCTTATTACCCAAATTCATCTTGCCAAGAGCTCCAACCTCCTGCTGAAAATACTGAATTTGGTTTTTCATAGTAATGATGTCATTTTTCATTATGCTTAGGTTGTTGAAGAAAGTAGTACAACCCAGATTATCATAGGTCTTATTCACATAGGCAGTATCCTCCTTAGATCTCCTCACCGTTCCCTTAGCATTGTCCTCTCTATCCTTCTCAATATTGGCCACATCCTAGGCTATATCCTACATGATATTCTCCTCCACCAACATGTTTTGGTCTAAGTTATCATAATCCCCCATATTGGGTTCATTCTCCAACAACTTATCCTGTTTTTCCTTAACATTCTCATGTGAGGAAGAATCATCATCAGTAGAAATAACAACCCTCTTACCCACCTTATTTTTCTTTTTCTTGGCACTGGTGCAGCTCCCAATAGTCTCCATTTCTTTTTTATCCTTCCCCTTCACACTGTCATCCCTACTATCCTCTTCCTCTATCTCCATTTCCATGACAAAATATTCAATCTTTACCTTCCTTTTTTTTAATTCTTAGACGAAGAGCCATAGTGTTTGGAGGGATTTTTGGGTTGAACAGATTCAACCTCCTCATCTTCAGTATCCTCCACATAGGCCTCCTTCGAGTCCTTGCCATTAGTGTCATAATCCTCAAGACCCTTTCTATTAAAACGAGACCTCTCAACCTTTTTGGATTTTAACACATCATAGATTAAAACCATCAAACCTTCATGATAGGCATGGTCACCCTCAGGATCCTTCTACAAACTATTAATGGTTGTATCCAAGGAATTCATAAGATAAAAGGGGAAATTAACTGTAATCCCATGTCTAAAGTGATTTAATAAAATAAGATGATAATTATAGATTTTAGTGTACCTCCCATCTAGCATGAAGTAGCTAATAAGAACAAAAAGAACCAACCTCCACAGCCTAGAGATGCAATTAGGACTGATATAGGAGTTGTCAATCTTCACCACTCTTTTTCTTTCCCACTCTGTCTCCACAAAAACCTTGAGGGCTTTGTCCTATACCTTCCTATCTCTGTATAAATTGATCCCTTCAATTTTTATGCTCATGGCCTCATCCATGATCTCCTCTGTTATCTCCATATACTGTGTACTAAATATAATTTTTCCCTTATTCCAAGTTTTACAGAGTTTCCTAGTAACAGAAGGTTTACTACCATGCAGCCTCTCTAAGTAATCTGCCACACCCCCATTCTTCATAATATTCCAAACCTTTGGATTTTTATTCCACTCCTTGCAATTTCCCATCTCACACCTCTTCTCATGTCCTCCCATGGCTCTACTTCTGCAATTTTCCTTATCTCAAAGTTTCTCACAAAACCCTATTTCTTCAACTTGAATTCGCAATTGTGCCCTCTATCACCTAAAAAGACCCATAAAACATGTGAATTAAAGGCAAGAGTCACATTGTAATCACAACTAGGCCATACATCTCCTTCACACAGATCCCTACAATTATTAAACATTAATGTAATCTTCATTGAGAATTTTTTGCCTGCTTTGAAATTGATCCCTATCGATTAATGATGACCCTTTAGAGGGAAGGACAGTCTAGTCATCCCATTCAATATATGACTAACATCTACATGCCATATTAGCTTCCTGATTAGCTGCTGAGTTGGTCTCCCTATAGTTGTGGGTAATGAAACAAACATCAAAAGTCTTTATTAAATTTTTTGCTTTATTAAGGATATTAAATATTGTCTATGAGGGGGTCATATCATTATTAAGGCATTTAATTATATTAAGGGAATCCCCTTCAACCCACACTTTCCTATAGTTTTTCATCTTAGCCAGCATAAGACCGTAAAGAGTAGCACTGGTCTCAATGACATGATTAGAGTTGAAACCAATAGGAATTTCCTTAGGACCTTTGCAAATCTCATTTTCATCTCTAATAACAATACCATGACTAGCTATCCCTGGGTTTCCCTTAGAGGCACCATCAAAATTGACTTTCACCTAGCCATTATGAGGAAAATCCCAATGGGCTTCATTTCTCAAATTTCTCTTGATTTTCTAATCCTTCATACCATCTAACTTCCAAATCTTGAAGACTTTCACCTCCCAAGTATCTTTTGGTTCCTAAAAATTATTATTTAGCCATATGTTTTCCATTAAGGCTCTCTTGATTTTATAGAAGATCACTATATAGCTAGACTCCTTATTTCTAAAAATCCTATTATTCCTTTCTTTCCAAACACCCCAGCAGATGTAGGGTAAAAGAAAGTTCCAAATAGAAATCATAATACTATTATTAGTAGGAGACCTCCACGAAGTGAATAACTCCTGTATGCCCTCTGGAAAGACCCATTCCACATTCATCAGATTCAAAAACTTCTCCCAAATTCTTCAAACATAGGCACAATGAATAGTCATATGATTGATAGTCTCCCCATCATTCTTTCATAGATAATACCTATTAGTTAAGCATAAGCCCCTTTTCCTCAAATTATCAATAGTCAAAATCTTATTCTACAATAAGATCCAAAAAAATATATTAATTTTAGGAGTTAGTCCTTTAAACCAAGCTTTCACTCAACAAGGTTCCAGATGGTTCTTATAATTTTGGTTATACAAAGAGGAAACTGAGAATAATCCATTAGAGCTATATCTCCAAATCAAAATATCCTCTTCATCAATCAAAAAGATAGTATTCAAAATTTTGTTCAGACTTATAAGAGAGGGGTCCACCCTAGACAAGTCAGTCTAGTTGTCCCTTTCCCATTAATTAGCCACATAAGTTCTAAAGGCCATCTTACATTGCAACATCCTATCCTTCCAATTAGAATCAGAACTAAGAGGATGATCCAAAATCCATTCATCATCCCAAAAGAGAATAGTCTTTCCATTTCCAACCTTCCATTTCACACCCTTCTTAATAAAATCCTTATTTTTCAAAGCATTTTTCCAAATGATAGAGCCACCTTGCAAAGTATCCTAATTTAAAAAATTCAGAAAATTAATGTTGTCCTTGTTATATTTGTTATGCCAGATAGTACTCCATTCTCCCAGGGTATTGAACAATATCCAAAGAATCTTAGCTAGAAGAAAATCATTCATACTTCTTAATCTTCATGGACCTAAACCCCCCTTAATAACTAGTTTGAAAACCTTTTCCCAAGCAATGAGAGCTATTCTCTTCTTTTGCTCCATGCTAGACCAAAGGAAATTCTTTTAAATTTTCTCAATAGCATCCACAAACTTCCTAGGAATTTTAAAAATACTTAAAGCATAGAGAGGGATGCTTTGGAGACTAGCTTTTAGCACAAGAATTTTACCATCTTGGCTAAGAAGAGCACCCTTCCAACTAGCCAAACTCCTATGGAATTTATCAATCATCGAGCTCCAAAAAGAATCTAGAGGATCAAGACAAAGATGCAGCCCTAAGTAGGATCCAAGAAGATAGACCACTTTAGAACATCATCAATGTATTCTTACCATCAAGAGTAATATATCCTTTTCCTTTAACCATATAGGGAATATCATTGACAAATCTAACAACACCATGACCATAATCTTCAAGATTTAGAAACTTATTTCTCTCACCAATCATATGATGTGAACATCCAATGTCAATAACTCATTCAAATCTTTTAACAACATGAAAATCCAAGGCTTCCTCTTCATTAGGATGAGATTTTTTAATAGAAATAACACAATCTCTTCTTCACTGGCATTGGATTCATCACCAATCATACCTTCTTCAACAACATAAAAACTTCTATGTCCCTTAGGGTGAAATTTCTTAGATCTGAACTTAGGCTCTTTAGAGACTTTATTTGGACATCTAGATGCAATATGACCAATCTTATTACAAGAAAAATATTTCAAAGGAAATTTTACTTCATAGTTCCTAGAGCCCTTAGGTATTGTTTTTGAAATCAAGGCTTCAAGTTCATCAATCTTTCTTTCCTCTTCCTTGACCTCTTCCCATTTCTTAGCATAGTAGTTATCTTTTTTCATCTTAGAAGAACTCTCTTCCTTATCATACTTAGTCACACTAGTTGTGAATGTAGTTTCAACCTTTGAAAGAGTTGGCATCTCATAAGCATATAGTCTTCTAGTCAAGGCTTCTCTTGAAATGTCTTTCATAGTTCTAACTTCTTCAATAAATGTAACCTTCTCACTATAGGAAGAGGAAATGATCTCAAAAAAATTCATATAACTTTATCTTTGTTCAAGTTTCAACTAGCACATCTGATTGAACAAACTAGATCATTCACTCTTTGCATATAGGATGAAATAGTTTTTCCTTCACTCATTTTTATATCCTCATACTTTTATTTCAATCCCTGTAACTTAGATTTCTTTACATACTTATAACCTTCATAAATAGTTTCTAATTTAGTGGAAATACCTCATGTGTTGTTATCAATCTATAGATGTGAGTATATTTAGTATCTAACAAGGCACTGATCAAAGCTTCCCTTTCTAACATATTTTCTTTGAATTTATTATTTTCACTAGCACATTTGGGTACACTTTTTTATGCACTATTGTTGAATGTCTTGAACATATTTATTGCAAGTTCAATGAAAAAGTGATGAGAAACTCATTAATATTTTTTCATCAGATATTCTAATTTTGGATTGCATGTCACATTACTAATGACGATGCATTAGAAACTAGTTTGGTTTGAAAATGTAATACTTCAACGAGTAAGATGTGTGTTTGAAAAGAATTTTCATCAAAAGATTGACATTTTTGACAATATTTTTTAGGGCAAGTTGTTGGTATTCTAAGGAAAATTCCAAACTATGTTCTGAAAAGGATGTTGTACCTCTAATGCAAAATGTTGTCATACATTTTCCATTTCCATCGATCATTACTCAAAATTCTTGTCAAATTGCGATGAGCACCCCTATTTTACTTCAACAATAATGATGTGCATCCAACACAACCTTTTGTCAAAGGTACAACATTACCATTGGTAAATAGCCATTGAAATTTTGAAAAAAATTTAACATTTAAAAAAAAATGTATGCCCTAGTAGGTTGTAGCAGAATTAGCAATTAAAATTGTAGACATTGTAGACATAAGAATAGTGTCTTGTCCATAACTGAATTGAACTAGTCTTGGAAGAAGAAAAGAGTAAACATCAAAGTATTATACAAGGAAATCTATATAGTCTAAAACCATAAATATATGTATAGTTTATGACATATGTTGAAAATAATGACATAAATCTCTTCAATTGGTTTGCATTAAAAAAACTAATAGATAATAACAAATCAAATATTAATTAAGTTAAGCTTAGAGAGCTTACCATGTGACTATTATATGTTGATTCCACTAGCTTGTTCATGGAAAGAACTATTAATATGATTTAGAACAACAAAGAGGGGGGGTGAATCAGTTGTTCTCAGGTCCAGATGTATAAAACAATCTTTTAAACTCTTCAACAAATCAGATCTAATAACAAACACCTACTCAGGCATTACTAATTGCATAACAGAAACATATAACAGTGTAGTCCACTTATCCAAAAGCATCTAACTTGTAAAACATAGAAATGTTCAAACCAAAACATTCACACAAGTATCAACACCAGGATTTATAGTGGAAACCCAATTTGGGAAAAACCACTTTGTAACATGTTACTATTATGTTCACTCTTTTGAAGTGAGCTCGATGAAAAGCCAACCCTGTCAAAGGTTACAAAAACACTGTCAGGTGTGACCCGGTTAAAGGATTTTAACCACTCTTTTAAAAGTGTGCCTTGTTATAGGACTTACATACACTCCATTAGAATGAAACATTGTTCAAAGGATTTATACCTATGATTGTTAGGTCAACCTCTGTTAAAAGGATTTTGACTATTACAATGGTTAGAAAGTAGCAGTAATATTGATCTAAGAAACATACAACTCACTTTGCAAATATTAGATCCAGTTTCATACACATATGTTGGCTTACTGACTGTGAACCTTTTCCATCTCCATCACTGATCTGCTTGGAACCCTTCAAGCGATCACAACACTTCTCCTTCAATCGTTTCTGCTTAGACAGTCAATAATATCAACAATACTTCCAGCATTCACTTCTTTTTTTCTACATATTCAACCTCTCACTTAGGTTTCCTTAATACTACCTCTATTAGGTCAATACATCTTTTTCCACTTAATCTCCTTTGTAGATCTTAGAGTTAGGTCAAATTCATTGAATCTGTCCTACATTATGTTCTTCAAATTATCTTTGAAATATCTTGAATCGCTTAAATATTTACAATTAAACATTTTACAGTGCATTAAATGCTTTCATACAATCAATAAATAAAGTCAACATGTTTTACATAATTCAAAAATTCAACAATGTCGGCTAGAAATCTAAATTCTTCAACAAATGCAAAATACTGACACTCGGTCAATACTGTGTCCAACTTCTCAGTCTTCTCTAGAAAGCTCGGTCACCACATAAACTGTTCCCTCAGCTAACACTGTCTTCCTCAGCATTTAACTGGTGTTCGGTCAACACTATTTTTACTTAGCATTCAATAGCTTGGTCAACACAAACAACACTCGGCTTAAACTTGATTTCTTCACTTATGCTCGGTTAAGCCTACTAGTTTATTCTTCATTCTTACTAAGATAAAAAATACAATGTCTTATCAGTGTGCCACATAATCAAGTACTCATTGAAGTATCAAGATAACTCAACCTTTCCTTAGGTGCTGTTATTACCAACCTTGCCTATCCCCTTAGCAACACTCAAATAGATATAGTACTTTTCTTAAATAGCAATAGTCTTACCAATTAAGGTTTGACATCAATGACAATACAACAATTTCTTCAATTGAAGTTTCCAACAATCTCCCTCTTTGGCATTGATGGCAACACCATATGAATATCACATGAATTACCAACCAATCCAAAACTTATCTATCTATTAGAGAAATGTATAATATCCTTAGCTTCATTCTGATACAGAATCAATTAGCCATGTTTGACCATTCACTAAATTTCTCTCATTGTCTTGATCTTCTCATTCTGTGTATTCATCTATCATTATCTCCCTCTTTGACAAAAATGACAAAGCAACAACAAAAACATACATCATGTAGATGTAGATATCATCCTTTCAGTTTAGTAGAATATTTCTCCCTCTGTCATCTTTCTTATAACTTATTCTGACTTTTTTTTGCTCTTCACAACTCTAGGTTGCTCCTAAAGTGTGACCTTTCCCTGCATCAATATGTTAGATGTTCTTTGCAACACACTTGATGCAGTGCTCCTAGCTTGATTAGGCAGCCTCAGTTAGGGGAAGGACCCCTAATTGACTTCTCAAGTATTCATGAGCTCCTTTAGATAAAGATTTAGTGAATATATTTGCTATTTGTTCCTTGGTATTCACATATTCCATGTGGACCTCTTTATCTTGTACCAGTTCTCTCAAGTAGTGATACTTGATGGCAATGTGTTTGGTCTTTGTGTGCATCACTGGGTTTTTAGAGATGTTGATAGCACTTGTGTTGTTACAGAAGATGACAACTAGTTTAGTGATTTCTTCTTTCATGCCTACCAACAATTGCTTTATCCATATCAAATTTGAACAATTGATAGCTGTAGCCACATACTCAACTTCAGTAGTATATTGGGAAATGCAATTTTGTTTCTTGCTTGTCCAGGAAACTAATCTCTATCCAAGAAAGAAACCTCCACCACTAGTACTTTTTCTATCATCTACATTTCCTACCCAATCAGCATCTGTATACACTCTTAGTTCAAATTTTTCATGCTTCTTGTAGTACAATCCATAGTTAGCAGTTCCTTTCAAGTATCTCATGATTCTTTTAACCTCCATCATGTGATTTTTCTTAGGATTGGTAGAAAATCTTGCCACAATCCCAACAGCTAATGCAATATCTGGTTTTCTATGTACAACATACTGTAGCTTTCCGATCATAGATCTATACAAAGTCTGGTTAACTTCTACAGCATCATCATTCTTAGACAACTTCTATCTAGTAGCCATGGGAGTACTTACTGGACTTGACTCTTCCATACCAAACATTTTCAGTATCTCATGAACATATTTAGACTGGGTGATGAAAATTTCATTCTCCATCTAATATACTTGCAAACCAACAAAAAATTTGATCTCCCCAAACATACTCATTTTAGATTCAGTTTGCATTTCATTTGAGAATTTCTTACACAAGACATCTTGTGCACCAAATATAATATCATCTACAAAGATCTTGGTTAATAGGATTCCTTTACCTTCTTCATCTTTCATGTACAGATTGCTTGTGTCATTTGTCCTTTAGAATCCAATCTATATTAGGTAGTTGTGCAACCTCTCATACCATGATTTGGGAGCTTTCTTTAATCCATATAGTGCTTTATTCAGTTTGCAAACCATGTCTCTTCTATTTGGATCAACAAATCCTTCTAGCTATTCAATATATACTTCTTCTTCCAATCTACCATTTAAAAATGCAGACTTGACATCCATTTGGTATACCTTGAAAATTTTATAGGCAGCATATGCAAGTAGAGTTCTGACTCCTTATAATCTTGCTAGAAGGGAAAATGTTTCCCCATAATCTATTCCTTCTTCTTGTGCATAGCCTTTGCATACTAGCCTAGCCTTGTTTCTTGTGATTTGACCATGTTCATTCATCTTATTACGAAATACCCACTTTGTCCCAATGACATTCTTATCTTCTGGTCTTAGCACCAGAGTCTAGGTATCATTCTTCTCTATTTGGTCAATCTCTTCATTCATTGCTTCTATCCAGTCTTCATTTTCTAATGCTTCCTTTGTTGTCTTAGGCTCATATTCACATAGTAAACATGTTGGATCTCTTAACTTGCTTCTTGTCTGAATTCTGGTATCTTTATCTCCAATAATCTGTTCAAGCTTATGATGTCTCCTTACATATTGTGCTAGAATAGGTTCTTCTCTTCTTTCATTTGGCTCATCAGGTTCTCCAACAAGATTTTCAGATTCAGCTTCTGAATGCTCGGCAACCTCTTCCTAATACTCAGAAGCTTCTTTCTATCGCTCGGCACATTCTTCTTTTCTCTCAACATTGTTATCCTGATGCTCGACATTGCTTACCTGAGACTCAGCATTAGGTGCAGGTCTGTCACTTGCCTCTTCTCCCTCTATATACACAAAAGATCTGTAATCTTCTGGTACTCTATTATTGTCAACTTTATTTTTTTGTGCATACTCATCAACTTTGACATTTACACTTTCCACAATTTTATTAGTGTTAGAATTTGGACACTTATAAGCTTTACTTTTTTTGGAATAGCCTAGGAATATACCCTCATCACTTTTAGCATCAAATTTTCCATTCCTACTATCCTTCAATATATAGCACTTACTTCCAAAGATTCTAAAGTATTTTACATTCGGTGCATACCCATGCCATAATTTATAAGGTGTCAGATTTGTACCTTTTTTGATATGTACTCGGTTAAGAGTATAAACAACTGTACTTATAGCTTCTTTCCAATACTTCTGTGCAACATTATTTTCAATCATTAATGTCCATGCACAGTCCAAGATGTTAGATTTGATAACCATCAAATCTTCCCAAGAACACCTGCATGCAAAGACTGCTACAAGAATGAAGAAAGAAGAGAGACAGAAAGCTATGGCGGCCAATAGGCCAAAGACTGCAAAACCATGTTGCAAGAAAATAATCTTCTATTAACAATGATGAAAAAAATACAATCTCCTTATGAATTACAAAGAGGGAATCCTTATAAAAGGATACCAAAACCCTAAAGGTGAAAACCCTAAAGAATAATGAGATGCCTAAGTCTAACTTAAGTGTAGAGAATAATAGACTAATAATTAAATAAATTAATTATTAGCTATAATATGACTACTCTAACACCCCCCCTTAAGTGTAACTTAGGGAGAAGCTAAACAACTAAGGACTACAAGATGCATGAAAACAAAAATGCATGAAAGAGCTATGGGTCCCAAAACATAAAGCAAAAGATGTCCCAGAGAAAGGAACAAGAAGAGAGCAAGAAGCTCCTCCGAAGCATGTCTGAAAACTCTGTCAGAAGATACTACTGGAACCCCCACTGAAGTGCATGACCAGGTAGAGAAGACAAGTGTCTGAAGAGCTGATCAATCGAACCAGGAAGCAATAGAACCAACAGGTGAACCCCCCCATAATGCTGAACTGGGAGAGGTGACAGGAACACTGAAATGCGATGCCAAAAATAGCTGCAGAAGAAGAACCAGGAACACCAACAGTGCAACAGAAGCACACACACAAGATAAAGGGCGGTGTCATAGACACATTCTACATGGGCTAATGTCGTGGAAGGTACGCTCACTTGACAAGAGTGGATGCGCCTATAGTGGCAAATGCATCAGAATCCCCCCATGGCACTTTATAACTGAGTGCGAATACTAAAACTGAACCAGGTGAAAAAGATCCCAGAAATGTAGAAGAGGGCACTTTATCTTAGTGCGTTTATAGAATAAAGATACATCAGAAAGAGCATGCAAGCTCAGAATTCAGAAAGAAGAGTGCACTAAGAAACCAGAAGAAGAGATCCCCGGACCTGTAGAACCAAGCACACCACCAGAGGGCATAAACTGCATAACTCAGAGGAGTGAAAACTTGGAGCAGAATCTAGAAGAAATACCTCTGCCACTGAATAGTACACAGAATCAGCTTTCCGACGATATCTCGTTTGCCAAAAAAGGAGTCCGGATGAGCCAGATATGACTCCCGGAAGGCAAAAAGAGATATCAGACTTCAACAGAAAAAAACACTATTGAAACAGTGGAACCAAAAGCCCTAACCTCCACCATCGAAAAGAGCTCGGAAAGAGCTTTCCGACGATATATGGAAGTCAGAAAAATACCCCCGTATGCTCCCTGTAGAGCGAAAACACCGTCAAGGGGTCAAAAAAACTCCAAAGAAAATTTAAAGCCCCTGGGGCTAGAAAAAAAAGGAGCCCCTGGGCGCATGGCGCGCGCAGGGGGCTAAACCCCGAGCCTCTGGTCCCCATAGGACCGTCGCTGGGCATAGATAAGCCCGTGGGCTTAAACACCCGCCGGGCGGCCCAAGCGGCGGCGCAGTCGGCGGAGCGGAGCGACGGAGGCCGCAGATTGGCGGCGGCTCTGCAGCGGAGCGGGGGCCGCGAGTGGGCACGGCGTGGCCGATCGGCGGTGCATTGGTGGCCGCTCGGCAGCGCCGTTTGAAAAAACAAAGGCTGCGTTATATGTAACGCAAAAAATCATTAAAAAATGATTTTTTTTAAAAAAAAATTTCAATTTTCGAGCCGTACGGCCGTAGGAGGGCAAAAATTTTCTCCCAGAAGTCACAGTGGCCAAAAATTGCAAATTTTATATGATTTTTGACTTTCCCGGAAATAACGTCTTGCTTCTGAATCACTTCAACAAAAACACGAACGAGCAGCAAGATGGCTCTGATACCATGTTAGATTTGATAACCATCAAATCTTCCCAAGAACACCTGCATGCAAAGACTGCTACAAGAATGAAGACAGAAGAGAGACAGAAAGCTATGGCGGCCAATAGGCCAGAGACTGCAAAACCATGTTGCAAGAAAATAATCTTCTATTAACAATGATGAAAAAAATACAATCTCCTTATGAATTACAAAGAGGGAATCCTTATAAAAGGATACCAAAACCCTAAAGGTGAAAACCCTAAATAATAATGAGATGCCTAAGTCTAACTTAAGTGTAGAGAATAATAGACTAATAATTAAATAAATTAATTATTAGCTATAATATGACTACTCTAACACAAGATAGATCTATTCCTTCTCTCTGCTACACCGTTCTGTGGAGGAGTTCTAGGCACAGACATCTATCTTTTGATTTCTCTATCATTGCAAAATGGATTGAACTCATTTGATGTGAATTCTCCACCTTGGTCAGATCTTAGACACTTCAAGTTTTTACTTGTCTCTTTTTCAACCTTAGCCACATACCACTTAAAAAATTGAAAAGCATCAGATTTTTCTTTTAAGAAAATTACATGCATCATTCTGCTATAATCATCAACAAATAGGATAAAATATCTAGCACCACAATAACTTTGTACACCCATCGATCCACAAAGGTCAGTATGAACCAAATCTAAGATATTCTCATAAGTAAAGGTTTTTCTCTTGAAACTAAACTTAGTCATCTTACCCAACTAACATTCTTTGCACATTACATTCTCAGGTTTCTTCAATCTAGGTAGACCTCTCACTTTCTTTTTCTTGCTAACTTCTACCAGATTATCAAAGTTAACATGACATAGCCGCTTATGCCATAACCAAATATCATCAAGTTGTGAAATCATACATGTTTCTTTAGATAGGTCTAGATAGAACAAATTACCTCTTGTTTGTTCTCCACTTCCAATCAGTTCACCTGTGAAATCAAATATTTTGGCCTTCTTATGATGAAATTCTACTTGGTAGCCAGTGCTATTAAGTTGTGTAACACTCAACAGATTATAATTAAGACCCTCAACCCAATAAGCATTTTTACAAGAGATCTTATCAGTCAGCTTAATCAATCATTTTCCTCTAACAGGACATGGTGCATCATTCCCAAAGTTTACACTCCTACCTTTATAATGGTTTAAGGTATGAAACTTACTCTTATCTCCAGCCATATGATGTGAACAACCACTATCAATAATCTATTTATCATTTTTGTTCACATAAGATATGAGTGCAATTTTCTCATCCTCATTAGATTCATCTTTCATTGCAACATAGACAACTTCAATTTCAAAATCATCATTATTAGTGTCAGTCTCTTCTTCAACAATGTAGTAGGATTTATTACCTTTCCCTTTGTAGTCCTTGTATCTTCAGTAACCTCTATCTTCTCTTTTGTCTTTATGCTTGTTGTCTCTTTCTTCATCCTTATTATCCCTGTCAGGACATCTAGCAGCTATATGACCAACTTTATTACATGAAAAACATATAATAGGGAGTTTACCTTTGTACCTTACTTTTTCCCTTTTCAGTCTTCTAGCCATAAGAGCTTCTAGATCCTCAAGTTCTTCATCAGATGTGCCACTGTCACTATCACTTTCACTTTCAATTTCACTGATGCATCTTTCTTTTTCCTTCTTTGAATTATTCAAAACCATCTGTGACTTAAAAGAAGATTCAATACTACCAACAATGAAGTTATCATAGTTATAAAGTTCAAAAGCAGTAAGCTTGCCAACCAAACTTTCTAAAGTAAGGGCATTAGGAGAGTTACATCTAGATTCCTGGATTGTAGAAATTTTGATTGCATAGATAGGATGCAAAGTTCTCAATACTTTTCCTATTACAGTTTCATCCTCAATAGTTCCATTTTCTCCTCTAATAGCACTTACAACTTCTTTTATTCTACCACAATATTGTGCAATATTCTCACCTTCTTGCATTCTCATTTCATCAAATTTACCTCTTAGGCTCTTGGATTTTGCTCTTAGCACATTCACATCACCACCATAAATGCTTGCAAGGGTGTCCCACATTTTCTTTGTGGTACTACAGTCTTTGATGTCTTCAAATTCTAGATAACTTAGGGCAGATGCAATCTCCAACATTGCTTGGTTGTGCTCTTGTTTAGCTTTCATTTCCTTGGCAGTCAGAGGTGCAGCAGGTGTGACATAGTCATGTTCAATGTAATACTTAGCAGAATCACCAATACCAGCTAGATGCAGCTTCATCAAACTTTACCATGCAGGAAAGTTTTCCTTATTCAGCTTATGTACCTCCTTCTTATACATCTTGATCATTTGCTTCAAGTACTTTCAAATTTGTTCTTTGTAAGCACCAACAGCTCTGATACCAATTGTTAATATGATTTAGAACAACAAAGAGGAGGGGTGAATTAGTTGTTCTCAGGTCCAGATGTATAAAACAATCTTTTAAACTCTTCAACAAATCAGATCTAATAATCAAAACCTACTCGGTCATTACTGATTGCATAACAGAAACATATAATAGTGCAATCCACTTATCCAAAAGCATTTAACTTGTAAAACATAGAAATGTTCAAACCAAAACATTCACACAAGTATCAACATCAGGATTTATAGTGGAAACCCAATTTGAGAAAAACCACTTTATAACATGTTACTATTATGTTCACTCTTCTGAAGTGAGCTCAGTGAAAAGCCAACCCTGTCAAAGGTTACAAAAACACTGTCAGGTGTGACCCAGTTAAAGGATTTCAACCACTCTGTTAAAAGTGTGCCTTATTATAGGACTTACATACACTCCATTAGAATGCAACCTTGTTCAAAGGATTTATACCTATGACTATTAGATCAACCTCTGTTAAAATGATTTTGACAGTTACAATGGTTAGAAAGCAGCAATAATATTGATATGAGAAACATACAACTCACTTTGAAAATATTAGATCCAGTTTCGTACACATATGATGGCTTACTAACTATGAACCTTTTCCATCTCTATCACTGATCTACTCAGAACCCTTCAAGCGATCACAACACCTCTCCTTTAGCCTTTTCTTCTTAGATAGTCAATAATATCAACAATAATTCTAGCATTCACTTCTTTTTCTCTACACATTCAACCTCTCGCTTAGGTTTCCTTAATACTACCTCTATTAGGTTAATACATCTTTTGTGGCTTAATCTCCTTCATAGATCTTAGGGTTAGGTCAGATTCATTGAATCCATCCTACATTATGTTCTTCGACTTATCTTTGAAATATCTCAAATCTCTTAAAGATTTACAATAAAATGTTTTACAGTGCATTAAATGCTTTCATACAATCAATAAATAAAGTCAACACGTTTTACATAATTCAAGAATTCAACGATGTCGGCTGGAAATCTGAATTATTCAACAAATGCAAAATACTGACACTTAGTCAATATTGTGTCCAACTTCTCAGTCTTCTCTAGAAAGCTCGGTCACCACATAAACTATTCCCTCAGCTAACACTGTCTTCGTCGACATTTAACTGGTGTTCGGTCAACACTATTTTTACTCGACATTCAATAGCTCGGTCGACACAAACAACACTCGACTTAAACTAGATTTCTTCACTTATTCTCAGTTAAGCCTACCAATTTAGTCTTCATTCTTACTAAGATAAACAATACATTGTCTTATCATTGTGCCACATAATCAAGTACTCATTGAAGTATCAAGATAACTCAACCTTTACTTAGGTGTTGTTGTTACCAACCTTGCCTATCCCCTTAGCAACACTCAAATAGATATAGTACTTTTCTTAAATAGCAATAGTCTTACCAATTAAGGTTTGACATCAATGACAATACAACAATTGCTTCAATTTCAGTTTCCAACAAGAACTTCCCGCTCTTTAAATGCATCATCAACATAATAGAACATATTGTTGGAAACTACAATTGAAATAATTATTATATTGTCATTGATGTCAAACCTTAACTAGTAAGACAATTGCTATCTAGGATAGTACCATATCTTTTGATTGATGAAGAGGATTTGAAAAGAGGAGATAACAAGAGGACCTAAGGAAAGGTTGAGTTATCTGATACTTCAATGGGTACTCGATTAGTTGGCATATTAACAAGGTAATGTGTTGTTTATCTAAGTAACAAGAAATACTGGAAACATAGGTTTAACCAAGAAAAAGTGAATAAATCTAGTTTAAGCTGAGTGATGTTAGTGTTGACCAAGTGCCAGTATATGCCAAGTAAATCTAGTGTTGATTGAACATCAGTAATTGTCAAGCGACGGGAAGTTACCAAGAAAAGCTAGTGTTTGCTGAGGAAGATAGTTTGTAGTGATGACCGAGATACAGGGTGATGAACACACTATTGACTGAGTGTCAATAATTAATATTTGGAGAAAGAATTGAGGATCCTAGCCAACATAGTTTAATTCTTGGGATATATAAAAGGTGTTGACATTATTAATGAATTATATGGAGCATTTAATGCATAGTAAATTCTTTTCTTTTAGATTCAAAGAGAAGTTTGGAGATGTATCTAGAAAGAAAAGATGAAGAATATAATTATGGAAGGATTCGATGAATCAAGCCTAAACCTAAGATCTATGGAGGAGATTAAGTAGAGAAAGATTGATCTACCTGATCAAGGATCTATAAGGATAACCTAATTGTGAGGTTACAAAAAAAGTGAAGAAGAGGCTGATGGTATTGACTAATAAGTCCAAGCATAAGGCTGAAGATGAAATTGTGAAGGAGTTAAACAAAGTTGTGATTTCTTGAAGCGAATTCTAAGAAGATCAGAGATGGAGACATGGAAATGAAGGCTAGTCAGTAAATTAGCATATATGTGGAAAGTGGATTTGTATTTGCAAAGTGATTTGTATGTTTTCTAGATCAGAACCTACTATTACTTTCTAATCATTGTATCAGTCTAAATCCTTTAATCAAGGTTGACCTAACAGTCATTGTATAAACCCTTTAATCAAGGAGACATTCTAATGGAATGTTCTTATGTCCTCTAACTGGGCCACTTTTGACAGAGTGTTTTAAATCTTTTAACAGAGTTACACCTAACAATGTGTATGTAAACCTTTAATAGGGTTGGCTTTTCATAGAGCTCACTTTAGAAGAGTGAAAATCAATAGCATGTTACAAAGTGGTTTTTCCCAAATTGGGTTTCCACTATAAATTCCAGTGTTATACTTGTGTGAATGATTTTGATGTGAATTTTGTTGAAAGCTTTATATTCTGGAAGTTGATTACTTTTGGACAGTGGACTGCATGTTATATGTTTTTCATACATGCTATAGAGACCGAGTTAAATTTATGATTAGATATGAGTTTGTTGAAGTACTAAAAAGTTAAATTGGTACATCTGGACCTAAGAACAATTGATTCACCCCCACTCTTCATTGTTCAAAAATCATTCTAACAATTAGGCACTCTAGACAAATGAGAAACCAACGAAAAATTTCTTCATGCTTGAGATACAAAAAATTTCATTCAATGTTGTGTTAAATATATAGAAAGTAGAGGTGGTATAAAAACATATTTTTACACTAAATGAAATATTAAATATCTATTATTAAAGAGTACTTCTTACCAAAATAATCATTACAAGTGCATATTACAATCAAGGCAATAAAATGACATTGATTTAAAAATGAATTAGTCATAAAATCATAAACACAATGTATTCCTTGAGCTATAAATTGATAAATGGGACAAAGTCCAACCATGCAGAGTATACAAAGGACATCCTTTTTTTGAAAAGGACAACTTCAATGTTGATTATTTTGACACAATATTTTGCAATATAAGGACATTCATCATCAATAGTAAGTGGAAATCATAATTACATGCATTGCTATGGAAACTCAAAATGCATTTGAATGTAAATATGAACAAGACAAAAACAATAACATGTCAAACTGGTGCAAATGTTACAAAGAGAATGAAATATACAAAACAACAATTGGTAAATGCATTATTCTTAGCTCAAAAGATAGTCCATGAATGAATATGTTATTATCATATCAAGGTAGAGGTTTCATTATGAAGAAAAGATAAGCATATACAGTTGGAATTGTGCCATGACTGAGGGTCGGAAACTATTTTTAATAGAAAGAGGTTAAAGGTTGTGAGATATGTAATGAAGCAATAATAGACTCAATTTATCAGAATAGTTATATTCAGCTTCATAAAAGTATGCATTAACATGAAGTTTCAAATAAATTTTCATTGTATGCCTACACCAAGTATTTCACAGGTGCAAAAAATATGCCATAATGGACATAAAAAGAGGGTTTCACTACCAAGAGAAAGAACACCATGAAATCCAAACTAAGATAGACAAATCAATGACATCATTGATAAATAGAAGTGATTGAGCATCAATTAATATAGCCAACCCTTAGCACAAGAATAATAATATTACACTCGTAGATAATTTCATGTCTGGCATAATGATTAGAAGGTAAATATAAAGGCATATGAAAAGTTTTGAATAATTTAGGAACAACTACAAAGAATGGAATCAAATCTTCCATTTTGAGCATGAAGCAATTTAGGAAAATATTGATGAGACTGTTATTGGATGATGTCATAAACAACATAGTAAAAGATAAGATATAATGGAAATATAAATTATTTTATATATTAGTTCTATACAATTACAAAGTGAAATATCCATACTAGAAGATAGAAGATAAGGGTTTCATAATACCAAATCCATAATGTCTCAAAGTTATCATAGAAAACAAGATTGTCAAACCTTGTTGCTTTGAATTGTCTCAATATACCACTCATTTTGATATACTCAAATGATGCAAAGAAACACTTTGCGCCCTAAATTTGATTGAAGAGAAATGACATTGATCACCTTTTGATAAAAGGATAATTCATTCTTGGAGTAGTTTCCATGATCTGTTCAAACATCAAAATCTCATCTTCCATATCTCCTTGCATCAATGTTATGATTGATTCAAAAGAAAAATTTGTGTTTCCTTGTGCGAAAGGTATAGGACTTCATTGATTCATTCATGGAATTTTTGTAAAATAGGCTCCTTTTAGGTCTCTAAATCCAAAACAACACTTCCACACTTAAGAACAATTTAGACAACCACTTGTGAGGCAAAGAGTTGAAACTACAAAATCTTGGTGAAGGTCTATCCAAAAATTAGGACTATGACTTCTATGGATTCAATGATACTTTTCCCTCCCATGAATCAGTTTTAATAAAGGTTCCAATCTAAAAACAATTACTCTCACCAAATAGACCCTACCATGTATGAATTCAATGCTTAACATAGATTGACATGGTATGGAATAAATTGGACCGTGACTGTGATTCAAGCTTAAGACAAGACAATGGTGTGGGAGCACCAAGGATGATCCTATGAACACCAAGGATAATCCTATGGGTTCATTGATGAATTATTTCTAAAAAAAAATTCATTGTGATCCAAGCTATTTGATAAGGTCTCATTAGGCCACTTGTGTTTATAATAAGACCTAAAGGTCCATGCATGGCATGTAACCTATCAAAGGTATAGTTGGTCAATTTTGGTCAGCAATCACCCAAACCTGTTATAGGGGTGTCTATGATGTTTTCTTGAATTTTTGGATCATTAATGATCCCTTTTTAAGGTTTTTATGATGCTATGATTGGTCCTATGTGACAAATGCAAAAAATGTCAAAATTATAAAAGTTGTCAAAAATTTGTTAGGCAACTTTGAAAACATTTGAGTTAATTTGTGACCCAATGACCAGCTAATTAAAAAATAAATTGGGCTGGTTGGTATAGGTCCATGAAAGTTTTTAAAGTATTCTATGGGAAGATAATGATGTAAGCTAGAGTTGGGAACAAATAAGAAGGGTTTGTTGTACTATAAAATAAGTTTTCTAAATAAATTTGTTGTTTCCTATTTCTATGCGGGTGGTCACTGATTGGAAAACATGATCCATGATCATGAAAACATAGTATGATGAGTTAAATTTCTTTTACAAGTGGTTTGATTTCATTTGGTTCATGTAGAAGGAAGACCCATTGGTTTTTGTGGAGACTAGTTCAGAAACCCTATAAACCTTTGGTTTTGGATTCAAATGACTATAACCTAACATCCCACAATTGGAATTAGACAATTACTTTGAGAATATTAGTAATTTATGTATATTATAAGATTCATTTTATTTTGGATCAGTCCATACGAACCTTTATTTTTAGTTTGATTCCCTGGGCTTAACATTTGGATGTGACAAGTCAGGAAGGTGGAAAGATTGAGTTGTAGAAGAACCAAATAGGTTTGTGGGTGCAACTTGGAAATGGATTTGGAGTCTTTGGACATATTTATACATAAAACATTAATCATTTTTTTAGGACAAGTTTTTTGGTGAGGATTTCTAACCATATCTCCATGATTAAACCTATTAGGCCTAATTGAACCAGTACTGGTTAACCAAGTTAAATCCAAAACCTAGATCTAATTTTGTGAAATTCATAGAAGAGACAAAAGGGTTTCTATAAAAAAAATTAATTTGGCCCTTGTTAATTAATTTTTGGACTTGAGGGCTAAAAATCTAGTTTGCAGGGCTAGTTGCTAGTTTATGTGAGGAGTTGTATCTCCTAAATAGATTGAATTTCTTAGAGGAGTTGGTCAGGAGAAGGAGGATCAAGGGAAATTTAAAAGTGTGTGGAAAAAAATTGGAAGTTTGAAGGAATGGACCATTGTATGATGACAATTTTTGGCCTTAACAAACTTCACTCTATGAGATTCTAAAAGTGAATCAAAACCGTTTGCATCAGACAGTCACTACCTTGAGAATTAATGACTTATATAAATTTAGTTCCAAGGGACCATGACCAACTTAAATATGTATGAAAAATATATGTATCATTGTTTCAATACCTGACAATCATTTTTTAATTGATTCCATTTTCTTGCTATAGTGACAGAGGTAACTTGGATCAACCAATTTATTTTGAAAAGAAATCAACATAAATAAGATTGCAATCACTTTTTTTGCAGTAGGTCTTCCACTCCACCATGAGAATACATCAATTAAAAAAGATAAATCAAACTAAAACTCTTTTATATTGATAAAAGAAAGGTTTTCCTACATATTTCATTACTCTTTTATATTATTATAGTTTTCTTACCAATATTCTTTCATGCTAGAAGATTGATAAATTGATCTAAATCTTATTGGTTTTGGTGAAGGACAAAATACACTCCATTTTGGTTTTATTTCCATTTAAATTCATTCTATACTAAGAAATATATTCTAATTTTAGTGTAACAAAATATCAACTTAGGGTAACCAGTAACTTTGCAACTTGTAGAATCTCTATGTTTTGCATTCACCTAGCCCTCTATTTTGGTATGATGGTGGGAGAGGGAATGTATTTTATTCTTGTAATATTGCAGGACACCATGCTTGAGTTGACACATTCTTTTGATTTGGGAAATGTATTAAATGTTGTCTCAAATAGTATAGTATAGTGATATGTTGATGGATATGAACAATGAAATAGTTTTGAAGGGAAGTTAGTGATTTGGAGAGGTGTAATGGTGAGTCTTGAATGTGTTCAAGAAGATATTAAGTAAGGAACTCATTTATTTTTCATTCCTTGATATTATATCAAAAAAAAGACATTGACAACTTAACTGTCGATAGCATAAAGAATCATAACTTTTGTAGAGGAATAATTTATGATTATGGGAGTTAGCACTCTAAGGTGTAAGGGTGGAGTCATACATGGGTCTGTTGGAATGTGTAGGTAGAGATATTCACAATATAATATCATTCAATAAAAAAATAAAGTTTGAGAGTCATTGTTCAGGTTCATAAAAGTTTTAATAACCCTTAGAGACATTAGAATATATCTAGGGGAAGAATGGAAGTATGGCTATTTGATTTCATTGAGTGTATTGTGGAGAAAGCTGAACTTTAGTTAGAGTATTTTGGAGTATGGATTTCATAGGGAATAGCATGAAGAAGAATGTTATCATTCACAAAGAGGAATGCAATTAGATTTTGATATGGGATAGAGAAGAGTTTTTTTTTTAGATAAGTTGAGTACTTGGAGAAGGTTGTATAGGAGTTGATGATTGTAGTGTATTGGTGACCTAATGAAAATAGACATAATCCTTGGGGTTACATGGAGAGAGATGATTTTTTTTATCAGATGTATTATGATTAGGTTTGGGAAATTGTGAGATTGTGATCAATTTGAGGATCCTTGAGGGTAATCCTATTGTTGAGTGGATTGTGAATGGTGTGATGTCCGTTAACCATAAATTACAATAGATAAATTAGTATGTTTGATTAGTTTTTACTCTCACTGGGTTATGGATTGAAGCATACAAGCTATGTGACTTCAGGGTAATAATGTTGTAAATGGTAATTTCTATTCCATTTATAGGCCATCCAATAGAAGCTCACCCTTGGATCATATTCAAGAATGGGATATACATGATTCTGTCAAACAAGAAAAGAAAATAAAACCGTTTGTTAAATAGTGTTTGAATTGGAAGTCTTTCTTAAGCCAAAATTTACATTTATTAAAAAATGTAATTGAAACCAAGGCATTTTTGTCATCCAAACATGAGTTATGTTTGTTTATCAAGGAATTTTTTAAAACCCTAATCATGATTTATCATCCAAACGTGAGGTATTTTTGTTTATCGTGGCACATTTTCTCTTTTACAAAATAACACAATAACAAAGATATCATTTCCAGATTACACAATGTTTTTCTACAATTCCAAGTGAACATATACAGACATAGAGATATTCATTCTTTTGCGAAGAAAAATACACACACCTAAATGTATAACAAAGACAAAAAATTAAACCCCTCACAACATAGAGGCAGAAATTAAAAATGCAGGGATCTCCACGGTGACAGAGCTCTAGTAAAAGAGAAAATGTGTCACGGTAAACAAAAAATAACAACTTAAACATCAATATTTGATTGCAAAACTTCCTTCCAATCCAATTCTCTCTCTACCCTCGACCCAAGAGGGGTATTTCTAGACTTGCAAACTATCTGCAATAGTATTCAACTAATTGTTGACCCATTTGACTCATTTTAGGGCCTTTGACCAATTTTGGCCTCTTAGGCCAAATGAATAAGAGTGGCATGGGGAAGAGATTTGTGTGTTGAGGAAAGAGTATTATGTACCTAGGATGGGTTAAATAATGGGGAAAGAGTGGAATGAGAAAGAGATTTATGTCTTGAGGCAAGGGAATGAGTGAACCTTGAGAAAGTTATCTTGTTATGATGATTGGTGATAGGAAGAGTGGAAGAGTCATTGTGGAGTAGTCCTAATGGCAAGGACATGTGAATATTTAGAAATTTATGAGTTGTGTAGAAGGTGGATATGAGTCCAATGTGAAGTGTTGAACATTGAAGATCCTTGTCTGATACTTTTTTTATCTCAACTAATTCATAGACTTAACTAATACCCCTAGAAAACTTCATAGGGTAATTTAGCA
Source organism: Chamaecyparis obtusa (assembly GCA_027943335.1). Lineage (NCBI taxonomy): Eukaryota > Viridiplantae > Streptophyta > Pinopsida > Cupressales > Cupressaceae > Chamaecyparis > Chamaecyparis obtusa. The sequence continues at coordinate 1,192,241 of BSBK01003428.1, read as the reverse complement.
ATAGGAAAACAAATAAATATGATTATGTTTGAAATGTAGATAAGATGAAGCTAAGTGATTGCTCACCTGTAAACTAATTAGTCTAGCTTCACCATCTCAACCACCAACATCAGAATTAGGCCACATAATCGAAGCTCACCCCTGGAGCATATTCAAGAATGAGATATACATGATTCTATCAAACAAGGAAAGAAAAGTAAATTGTTTGTTAAAGATGTTTGAATTAGAAGGCTTTCTTAAGCCAAAATTTTCATCTATTAAAAAATTTAATTAAAACCAAGGCATTTTTTTCATATAGATGTGAGGCATTTTTGTTTATCGTGGTATTTTTTGAGACCCTAATCTTGATTTACCATCCGCATGTGAGGCATTTTTTTTATCATGACACATTTTATCTTTTATAGAAGAGTACAATAATGTTCAAACATATCATTTCTAGATTACACAGTGTTTTTCTACAATTCCAAGTGAATATATATAGACATAGAGATATTCATACTTTTGCAAAGAAAAATACACATACCCAAATGCATAACAGAGAGAAAAAGTCAACCCCTCTTGACATAGAGGTGGAAACAAAAATGTAGGGATCTCCATGGTGACAGGGTAACAAAGCTCCACTTTTTTCTTCTCCATGGTGACAGAGCTCCAACAAAAAATTGTAAAAATAGAAAAGTTAAATTAAAAAGGTAAAGTTGTGTTTGAAGGTATTTCCTCTATTTTTATTTTCTACCAAATCATTTTTTATCATAAGCTTTTGCGTTTATTTTTATTTTCTACCAAGTCTTTTTTAATCAAATAGATTGGTCTTCGATTTATTTTTGCATTTAAGTTTAATAAGTAAGGTATTTATTAAGTGATTCATTAATTATTTAAAAATGTATAATATTTTGATGCAAAAAAACATAAAAGACTTAGGTTAATTGTTTTCTGAATTTTATTTTATTTTATTTATTAAAAAATTATTTGGTCGACGTTCATCAAAATTTCAATAAACAAAAAAGTGCCTTGATAAAAAAACATGAACCCATAAGCCTAATAAAACATGAACTTTAATCTTGATTAAACCTCAATTAAACTATTACCTTAATTATATTCTATCCCTAACCCTATTCCATTGAATCTTAAGTTTATCCTTAACCATAATTAAACACCTAGATGAATATAACACTAACCCTATTTAAATAGTAAGTTTAGTTGAACTCTACCACTAATTGAATTATGACCCTAGCATTAATTAGTCTTGAATGGTAACTTTAGTATATCTCTTATTCTAATGGAAACCTTAACTCCCATTATAAACCTAATTTAACATTGACTCTAACACTAATTAAATACTAACCCTTGTTCAACTCTAACCCTAACATCAACCCAATGATTCCCCGTAATTGAATCTTAACCCTAACTTAACCTTAACCCTAACTAAAATGGGACCCTAATTCTAGATGAAATATTTTGATTGTAACTATAAATAGACCCTAATTCTAATTCAAATCTACTCTTAAGTTAGATTAAACCTTAACCACATTTTTTATTAATCCCTAACTCAAATTCAACACTAAATTTAAATCAAAACCCTATTGAAACTTATTTTTAACCATAACTCAAATTTTCTCCCTAATTGAATTATAACCCTAACCTAACTTTAACCTTAAGCAAGCTAATTTGAACCCTAATGGAGTTGTTTACTCTAATTGAACCTAACCAAACCTTAATTATAACCCTAACCTAACTTTAACCTTAACCCAACTAATTTGAACCCTAATGGAGTAGTTTTATCCAATTGACTCCTAACCAAACCTTAATTATAACCCTAATTAAATCTAAATTGTAACTCAAATTTAGGGTAAGTGCACCAAGATGGTGTACAAAAAGGGGGGTATAAGTGGCCACTTTTTTCTTTTCTTTTTTTCTAAAATTAGGTAATTTGAACTCATAGAGAAATTTGAGGGTCATGCACTCAAAACTAAGAGTTGGGAAAATAATAAGAATTGTATTACACTGAATCTAGTTTCTAAACTACTATTTAAAAAAAAATGGATAATATTAAGAGGAACAAACTTATTGTGCATGAAAAACTATTCCTAATTTTTTTAGAAAAATATAACATAGATGCTTTCATTCACTTCACAAACTATATAGTTCGACTTAGTATTTTCAAAAACCCCTTGGTAGAATGATAAGTAAGAATAAGATCTAGAATTCGTGTATTTTTTTTTATAATTTTTCATTGATTTTTTT
>BSBK01003428.1:1167500-1185000 GCA_027943335.1 Chamaecyparis obtusa | reverse complement strand
TGATAGATGCTCCAGGATCAATGTAGAATCTACACCAAGAAAACTGAATAATGTTATTCCCTTTAGGAAGAAATGGTGTCATAGGTTTATCAAATAATCCTCCCCAATATCTAGGAAGAATACTCAAAATGTATGATGTCTCGAGAAACTAATTAGGAATCTCCAACATATGAGTATGATGAACCTGAACCATGCAATATGACATCTCAAGTGAAGTTTGAGACTAATGAAAAACAATATATGAAGTGAAAGAGACATCCTCCAAATGTTGTATCAAAGGATCCACAATCTTGTCAAACTAGAAAGAATGATCAAGTGAAGAATGAATATGAGGGTTAGAGTGTTCTCTCACAACAACTAAAGAAGGATCATCTTCACCAAAGACAAGATGAATGTCATCTATAGTCTCCCAAATATGAAATGTATGACTCAACAAACTAATCTGTAATGTTTGTCAAGTATCCATCCCATGGAACTAGTTCTTGAAGATAATGAATATCTTGCTGCACACAATCATTTAAACCCATGTCTATATGATTGCAAGAATCATCGAGAGAAACAATATAAATTATCTCAATAGGAGAAGTGGGAGATGCAACTGGAGGTTTTGGATCTTGCAGGAATGGAGGAACATGTGGATCTCCATAAATTTCCCAAAGAATGTTCCAAAGATCGTGAATTGTACTCCACTTATTACCATAAAGGGGATCCATAAAATATTCATCCATGTTGTAATAAAAAAATTTGAGGACTTTTTCCCAAGAGTCCTAGTTGAAAGGATTACCAGGATGAGGAATTTCTTCTTTATATAAATATGGCAATAGATTATGCTCACTAAGGTGAGCGAGAATGAGATGAGTCCATGTCAATCAAAACACCATGATGAAAAATGCATAAAAGAGGAGCACAACCAATCAAGACACCCCCCAAATCACTCAATCAAAGAACCCCCCCAAAATAGATGATTTTGGCACTTTATATATAGTTCATGTACAATTTTCACTTTCCAAAATAGACCAAAGTGGATGACTAATTTTGATGATTATAACAAAGAATATAAAGCTATAGAAGACTCAAGAAGATAAGACACAAGATCACTCAAGGATCCATCAATTAAAAGTGCCAAAATATAGGCCAAAATAGACCAAATGCTGAAAGTACTATGTCCACTCATAATTTTTCCAAACTAAAACTAGATCTAGAAAGTAGACAAAACTCATGCACTTTAAAAAAAAATAGTGCTTGAAAATGTGTCCATATGAGCCCAAATGAAGCCTCTAAAGTTGTAAAAATTGGGATTTGTGATTTTTAGAAAACATCAAGAATAGAGATCACAAACCACCTATACCATTATGTAGATAATGAAACTCTACTCCAAAATAGAAAAAAATACTAAAAAAAATGAGTCTGGATGACTGAGATATCGTTGTTTGAAAATCGCCTTTGAAATTATTTTTTCTAAATCGTTGTAGCCGCACTTTCAAATTTTAAATGGCTCTAGATTTGGCCTTAGGTGCCTGATTTGGATGAAAAAAAAATTATTTAGGGGTTTTTTAACCTCATTAATGTGATGCCAACCTATAATTTTTACCAACAAGCTCCAATTTTGACCTACAATAAAATTCTCTCAAAATAAGCTATACAAGGACACTCCTATGACTCTAATATCATGTAAGAATTTTCCAAAGGAAAAGAATGAAAATGCCAAGATCTAGAAGCTCAATTAATAGCACAAGAGAGACAAATGATATGATCAATTGATTGATTGAATATTGATCAATAATGAAATAGATACAAAATCAATAAAATACAATGTAGATATGCCTAAATATATAGGCAATGTGTGATAACTAGGATATATGAAAATGATAACCTATCAACTAGACAAGTTGTAATTGCATGTCTACCAAAGGTGGACAATCCTCCATTGTAAAACAAAGTATGTGCAACATGTCCAACAATGAGAGGATGATAATGTGGTAAGAGCACTAAAGGTAGATCTCACACATAAAGAGGTATGGGATGAAAACTATCACCACCTAAAGTGGAATTTCTCCTACACCATGTGCTAAAATGAAGTTCAAACTCCTAGGTGTCTCAATGACAATTAATATGCAATGCATTATCCTAAGTAAACTTAACTAAAGTGTAATTAGTAAATACCTAATTACACCAGCACTACTCTCTCTCTCTCTCTCTCTCTCTCTCTCTCTCTCTCTCCCCCACCTTCATATCCCCTTCTCTCTCTCTCCCTATCTATATGTTCTTCTCTCCCCATGTCTCTCTCCCCACATCCTCCTAGGGTTATAGTTTTAAATAACTCATATGGGTTATGCAAAATTAAGACCAATATTTATTTTTTTTACATAACCTATATGGGTTATGATAAAATATGGACATTGTCTTTAGGCTTCCATAACCCATACGGGTTATGAGGAAATATTTATATTTTCCTATCAATGGCCTAAAAAATATCATGGGAACTTGTTTGGAGGTCCCATGAATATTTCACATGATTCTGTGTGATAGTAACAATTAGGTTTGTATTTTTTATTATCAAATTTTCTTTGCAATGATTGATTTATCTTTTTTTTTCGGTTTGTTCTTGAAGTGAAATTATCATTATTACTTGAGATTATAACCAAATGATGCTAATTTATTTCTTTCTTTATATTTTATTGTGTATTTTATGTGTAGGTTAATCAATACTGAAACAAAGAGAAAGAACAAGAGAGGATCGATTGAACAATGAGAGACAACAAAGGAAAGACAAATGGAGAATATGAGGAGATTACGTGAAGGTACATCATCTAATGCACCTAATGAAAATGATGAACATGAAACAATTCAAATAGACATTATGAATGTACCTAATGCACCAAATAAAAATGATCAACATACACCGATTGAAATGCATGTGACAAATGCACCTAATTCACCAAATCAAACTAATCAACATACACCAATTCAAATGCATGTGATGAATGAACCTAAATGAATGTAATGAATATACACCATTTGAAATTGATGTGATGAATTCACCTACTGCACCTAATGAAATTTAAGAAGATACACCATTTAAATTTGATATGATTAATGCACATAATGCACCTAATGAAAAGAAAGAGAATTCCCCAATCTTAACACCTCCTAGAATAATTCCTAGAAAACCAAAATTTCTAATTTACATTGATGAAAATATTGTGAAGCCAATGTAGGATAATTTTTTTAAAATAACATGTAGAAGAATAGTTAAAATAATTTGGAATAACTATTTTGAAAAGTTAAACCAAAGTGGAAGATTCCAAGTAGTTGTTGAAATGATTAAAAATCTGAAATTTAGAGAGACAATGAAAATTTTGGGGTTAAGGACATCCAAAAATAGTAGTGAAATAAAAATTTTGAGAAATATATTTGATGCATACCAAGCCATTGGTTTGAAAACATGTAATAAAGATACTAATGTTACTTGTCATGTCCTCACATCAACCATAATGGGAAAGGAAATGAAAACATCTCATTTAATAAGCAAAACAAGAAATTAATTAAGGATAAGTAGAACAACATTAAGTAATTCCTTAGAGAGGCAAGAGAAAATTGTTCAAGGACAAGGAAAAGAACAACATAATTATCTTTGGGCATTCTCGAGTAGATTTCCGCACAAGGAAAAGGTTGTTGTTGATGCACTAAGAAAATTAATTGACAAATTTTGGCATGAAAACACAAGGGTTTCACCTAACCAAAGAGATGATTTTAGAAGGAGAATTGGAATTAGAAATCACAAACCACATCCAAAACACTATTTATATATGACTCGAACATAATTTTAAGAAAGGTTTCTTCAAAGCTTTCCTCAAATTAAAATTAGTCAAATATTTTGTGAGATGAAAAAACCATTTTATGTTAAGATTAATCATGCATGTACTACGTTTTGTTGTAGGTTGCATGTTGAATTTTCCATGCATTTAAGTTATTTATCAATATATATGTTTTACTTTGCACACTAACAATATTTTGGAGGGATGTGGTCTACAAGCACCTCCTAAGTCACTGAGAAATTTTATTTCAAGGGTACTATGTAGACAAGATGACGGGTGCATTTACTATAAGATGATGTGTTTGAAAGGTTTTTGTCCTACATGAGGTGGTTTGCAACAGTTGTATAGATGCCTACATCTAGATAGTATACATGAAATTGGTAAGCAATTAGTTTCTATTGGAAAATACAAGTCAGTCACATATGGTATTAAAGATGGAAAAAAATTAAAGAGGTTTGAGTTAGGGAAAAGGGATATATGCATAGCTGATTTTATGAAGATGTTTGAAGAGAAAATAGTTTATGAGTACATAGGTCACACACATAGATCTAGGTGATTAGATAGGTAGTTAAAGTTAGGTAAGGAAACTTTCCCCCTCAGTAATATTATCTTTGTCATTGATTTTGCTCATAATTATACACTAAAACCTCAAAATGAAGTACAATCTATGTATTACCACTCTACACAAGTTACACATAGCATTCATGCATACTGATCTGATTTATGAAACTAGATTACAATACCTGGTGTGATACCTGCAGTATTGTAGAATTCAATACAAAAATTGAGAACCAGATTGCAAACCAAAAATTGATCCATTCTATTCAAATATTTGAGTTTATACAAGTCTGATGGATCCCAAGGGTCATCAAAATCCCTTGGAAATGAAATGAAGAGCCATCATAATATTTATTACAAATAAACTATTCAAACTATCAAAAATTATCAAAAAACTATATATAAAAATTAGGTCTACTTGGAGAAGGCATAACTTTCTAGTCCTAGCTCTGATTTCTAACTGTTTGATGCGTTGGAAAGGTATTCAAAAGAGCTAGAGTCAAATTTCAGAAATGACAACTTCCATGCACCATTTTTGCCCAGAAATGCACCGAAGACCATAAAAAATGCAGTTTACTAAAACATAGTAAAATTTGAAAAATTAGATTTCAGTTTTTTTTTCCAATTTAATCCTGAGCATTCCTCCCCCCTTGAGAGGCAATGGGCCCCATTGCACTAATCTGCTGCAATAGATGAGGAAATTGTTCTTCAATTTGTTCCTTAGTAAACCACTTGCCTTGATGAGAATGCTGGCCATCTCGAACCACCCGATACAGAGGAATGTTTTGATTTCTCAAAGTCTTTAAAATGACTTTAGTAACATGGTCACACTGGACTGGAATAGTAGTAGATGGATTTAACTCTGCAACTTGAATGTATTCAGTAGCTTGGGAAATATCCAACAAAGAAGGAAAATAGGGTCTCAACAATTCTACATTGAAAACTGGATGCAGTCCCAAAAATGATGGCAAATTAAGTTCAAAAGCATTCTCACCAACTTGTTTCACAATAGTATATGGACCATAAAAAAGAGGACGAAGCTTCCTATTTGGTTCATGGAGGTGCTCTTTCTGAAGATGTAACCATACCTTGTCACCAATCTAAAACTTATGAGGAGTTCTATGTTTATCATGCCCTTCCTTATACTTCTGATTACTTTGCTCCAAGATCTCATGAACTTGCTATTGGAGGTATCTAATGTTATCAATGAATTTTTCTACTTTATCCACCTCCTTGTCACCATTCAATAGACTATTAGATTGTAGAGATGGTATTGCTACATCCATAGGTGCCAATGGTTGGTACCCAAGAGAAACCTCAAATGGACTGTGCCCTGTAGTACTATGGAATGCATGGTTGTAGTTGTGTTGCACATAGGGTAAGCTTTCATCCCATGTGCGAGGATGTTTGGAATGATACATCTGTAAAATATGAATAATCATTCGATTCACCACTTTTGTCTACCCATCTGTTTGGGGATGGAATGCTATGGACTTTGTCAACTTGGTTGTCCATTTTAGCCCATAGTGCAGACCAAAATTTATTGATGAACCTACTATCCCTATCAAAAATAATGGTTTTTGGCAAACCAAAATGAACCCAAACATGTTCAAAAAATAGCTTGGTGGTATCTTCTGTAGAAATCATCTTTTTACATGCCACCATGATAGCCATTTTAGAAAACCTATCTACCACAACATATACACAATCATGCCCATGCCTGGTAGTTGGAAGTCTAGACATAAAATCCATTGAAATAGATTGCCATGGCTTATTAGGAATAGGTAATGGTAAGTATAGACCCAACTTACAGTTTTTTGGCTTTGCAATTGCACAGGCTACACAAGCTTGTATATGTGAAATGATATCCTGCTTCATTTTTGGCCAATAGAAATACTTTTGAAGGATAGCAGTAGTCTCACCAATACCAAAATGTCCTACAACATGACTGTAGTGAGCTTCCCATATCATTTTCTTCCATTCCTCGGTGGGTACACATATGTGACCATTATGGAAAAGTAACCCATCCTGCAAATGAAAATTAGGGATAGACTTTCCTTCTACCAAATTACCATAGATGTTAGCAAAATTAGGGTCAATACCATATAGTTGTTCCCAAGTTGATGATTGATGACCACATGAATCTAACACTATTGTCAAACCTACAATTGGAGGCCTACTCAAACAATCTACCACCTTGTTATTGCTTCCTTTTTTATGACAAATGTTGAGGCAAAATTGTTGTAGATAGGCTGACCACCATTGATGTCTATCATTCTGCAGCTTCCCTTGTGTTTGTAAGAATTGAAGTGGTTTATGGTCTGTATGTATAACAGTTTCCTTTCCTAGTATATAGTGTTTCCATTGTTTGCAGGCCTGAACAATGGCATACAACTCCTTATCATAGGTGGGGTACCTACGTACTGTATTAGAAAAAATTTCACTATGATAGGAAACAAGATGCCCATGTTGCATGAGTACCACACCAAGAGCATAATCAGATGTATTTTTTTCTATCTCAAATGCTTGGTGTAGATCTGGAAGGACCAATACTGGTGCTGAACATAGTCTTTTCTTTAACTCCTCAAATTCTTGTTGCTTTGCCTCTGTCCATTGAAATTTTTCTTGTGCTCCACCCCTTAGTGATTGATTAAAAGGCCATGATATGTGTGAGAAACCAAACACAAATCTGCGATAGAAGTTGGCTAAGCCCAAGAAGCTGCGAAGCTCTATGAAATTTTTAGGGGATGGCCAATCTTGGATTATTTGAATCTTTGTTGAATCAACATGAACACCCTCAGTATCAATAGTATACCCTAAGTATTGAATACTCTGCATACCAAAAGAACACTTCTCAATGTTGGCATAAAGTTTGTGTTTTTGCAGAGTTGAAAGAACTTGTTCAACATGCTACAAATGCTCAGACCAAGTTCTACTAAAGATGAGTATGTCATCCAAATAAACAACCACAAAAGAATCAATGAATGGTCTAAGCACATCATTCATCAATCTCATAAATGTGGTTGGGGCATTTGTTAGGCCAAAAGGCATGACCAACCATTCAAATAAACCTTCCTTATATTTAAATGCAGTCTTCCACACATCTACTAGATCAATTGGTACTTGGTGGTATCCAGACTTCAAGTCAATTTTTGTAAAGAAATTAGCCCCCCTAAGTTGGTCTAGCAAATCATCAATTTGAGGGATTGGATATCTATTTTTAACAGAGATTTTGTTTAATGCTCTATAATCAATACAAAGCCTCCATGTCCCATCTTTCTTTTTAGCAAGGACAATTGGACTTCCACAAGGTAAAGCACTTGGATGAATGTGTCCTTTCTGAATCAACTCCTGAATTTGTCTCTTAATCTCATCATTTTCCAAAACTAACCTCCTATATGTTGGCTCATGTGGTAGCGGTGTGCCTGGGATTAAATCAATAGAGTGCTTCACTTGACAGTGTGTTGGTACTCCCACTAGTGGTTTAAACACATTATGATATTCTTTCAACATTTTATCCATCTGATTTTGTTGATTTTTTGTTACCTTAGCATGTGTATTAAGAACAACTGACTTTGTTTTTTCAGGGTGAATCATGAGTAGAACAAAAGCTCCAACTTGAGCAATCAAGCATTTACATTGTTTAGCACTAATTAAAGAGGCAGTTTGTGTTGGACATACCTCTAGTATTTGTTACCTCTTCCCACCAAGCTTGATTGTAACACTATGTGGCCTGGACTCATACACCCCATGCCTCTGATACATGTATGGCTGCCCCAACAAGACATCACATACATCCAATGGTGCTACATCACATATCACTTCATCCTTGAACGGCTTGATTGAATATGGAAAATGACACTGTTGATTTACTTGAATATCTTGTCCCTCATTTACCCATCCCATAAAGGATGGTTGTGGGTGTCTTGTCACTTTTAGATTTAATCTTTTGACTGTCTCCCTAGAGATCAAATTATTTTGACTCCCACTGTCAACAATAAAATGCAGAGGCTTTCCATCAACCCACATCTGTGAATGAAAAAGTCTCTCTTCATCTTCACGGGGAAATACTTTAGCAGTTCCAACTATGGCATATGGGTTTGTTTCTATGATGGAATCATTCAACTCTTTCTCAGAATTATGTACTGGTGATGATTCAAGTTTAGCTTTCTCTCCTTGTATCTCTGTCATCAAATTTTTAATACTTCAACAATCCTTTGTGTTATGGGTTGGGGACTTATGCATCTCACACCACATGCATGTGTCTATTTGTGTCTTTTTAGTAGACCACCATGTGTTCTTGGATGAATTTGAATGAGGTTCCTTGGTCACCTATTTTCCTACAAATTTATTGCCACCTTCAAGCCTTGGCTTGTTGTTTGCAAAGTAGTCCCTCTTCCCTTTCTTCTTGAATTTATCTTCAATTTTTGTAGCATATTTATAGGCAGTTGCCAATGTCTCAATATTAAAAAATTCCATCTCTGTTTGAATATAACTGTGAAGTCCACTCCAATATTTTAAAATTTGATGCTTCTCTGAATCCTCAATATCAAGTTTTGTTGAAAGTGAATGGAATGTATTGGCGTAATCTTGAATAGATTGATCCATCTTTTGTCAAAGAAGCTACCACTCTATGTATTTTTGTTCATATACATCCTCTGGAAGGTAAGCTTCTTTTATGTATTCCAAAAATTCTCCCCATGTGGGCTTCTTATCAAGAGAAGTTTCAAAACCATCTTCAACAAATGTTTCCCATTCTTTATTTGCGACTTTGTTTTCCCATGCTAATTTCACATGGGTTTCAGCTTTGAGGAGAGAAAATGTTATCTTTTCTACATCTAAGAAATTATTTACAAAAAAGTATCTATCCAACTTTGATAACCAGTTATCAACAACTTCAGAATCGACCTTTCCTTCAAAATTTGGGATGTCAAAATTGACCCGAACTTTGAAAGGGGTATTTCCACAAAATGATGTTTCTGATTCAGTGGGTTTTTTATTCTTTAGGAGGCATTAAAATTGACTCATCATCTCCTCTTGTTTCTTATTTAAATCTTCCTAGACCAACTTCTTAACATCATCGTCTAACATCTTCGATCGTGTGCATCTCAAAGGTGGGTATTTTGACAAATCTTGTATATCCAATCCTAATCTTTGGTAGGAAGACCTTGTGTAAATTGTCATAAAGGATCATTCCCACTCTGATACCACTAATCTGATTTATGAAACTAGATTACAATACCTAGTGTGATACCTGCAGTATTGTAGAGTTCAATATGAAAATTGAGAACTAGATTGCAAACCAAAAACTGCTCCATTCTATTCGAATATTTGAGTTTATATAAGTCTGATGGATCCCAAGGGTCATCAAAATCCCTTGGAAATGAAATGAAGAGCCATCATAATATTTATTGCAAATAAACTATTCAAACTATCAAAAATTATCAAAAAAACTATATATAAAAATTAGGTCTACTTGGAGAAGGCATAACTTTCTAGTCCTAGCTCTGATTTGTGAACCGTTTGATGCGTTGGAAAGGTATTCAAAAGAGCTAGAGTCAAATTATGGAAATGACAAATTTTGTGCACCATTTTTTCCTAGAAATGCACTGAAGACCCTTAAAAATGCAGTTTACTAAAACACAGTAAAATTTGAAAAATTAGATTTCAATTTTTTTTTCCAATTTAATCCTGAGCACATACACATCACAACACAGAGGAGGAAAAAAATGTTAAAAAAGAGTATCACTTCTATATCAATGATGATCATACTCATTTGTTAAAGTTCATGCAAGGATTCTTTATAGTGTTTTATGACAGTTTAAGGGAAAGACATATAAGATACAACTAACACTTAATATGGCCGGACAATTGCACCTCACAATTCAAGAATGCAAGGATGTTCTACTAATTGAGTAGGATGCATATTATAAGTGGTGTGCAACATTTTTGTAATTTATTTGAGGCACGACATGGAAATGGAGAGCATGATGGTGTGGAAGAATGTGTGAAAAGATCTCTTACTAGAGAGGAATTGAAGTATGAATGTCATGTAGTGTTAATAGGTGCATAAATAATTTTGCAATGGTGTAACTCTATGATGGGACAAGGTAATGAAGGTAAGTCTATGATTTCTATATATTTTTGGTTAATACGTGAATCTAACATTGAAAACTATTTATATTATTATACACTTACATGATCAAGTGACATGAATTCATTTATAAGTTCAAATGAAACATCCTATACTCTAACCAATTGTGTTCGATGCTGAAAAATGACATCAGTTAATGATGTAACTTCCCGAAGAGTCTGTAACTCCATGGACTCCTTTAAGGATATTAGGACAGTGACATGAACCATGGGTTTAGGAGTTGTATGCCTCCTATGATGTGGCTATACCAACCTATGGGCCCAAAATTTATCTTGTGTAGAGCCTCTCCCTCTACCCTAAAACTATTGGATGTCAAAGTAATTCAGCTTCTCGCTAAGGATAAACTCACAATACAAGTTTCTCAAAAAATATAGAGGCACCTCCCAATTATTACAAGGTCGTTGGTCAAAGACCATTTACCACCTATCCCAAAAATCTTCTTTCATCCTAACAGGAACACACCAATGTATAGGAAGGTGTATCGTATTAGTAAGTAGGGTGTCATTAGTGCTTGGATCGGTGAAAAGGACACATATGTCATCTTTAAGTATTCCCTTTCTTTTCACTTGATCATATGAAAACCCATTCACATAAAATGCACAACATTTGTCCCTCCATGAACCCCATTTTGTAACCTATCTATAAATCTCATTTGCACTATTGGCCATAGTTTCTAGGGTTATCACGAGGGATGAGTGATGCTCCTGAGTAGAGGACCTTGACCTATTTACTAATATAGATATTTGTGTAGTGTTTTGTATAAGGCAATTGATAAGATCATCCTATGTGGCCTGTACACAATCTACTAGAGGAGGTAGAGGGTTTCGAGGTGGTGGTTATTCACAAGAAATATTTTCAAGGTTTTGTGGTGTTGGAGAAGTGTCTTGAGAGTTTGTGGTTATGGAGCAACATCATGAGGATTTTTTGAATGTGGTTGTGCAATATCTATAGGGTTTTCTTGTGTTGGTTGTGTAGGAGGATTTCTTTGTTATCCCTTTCATTTTTTAGGATTGTTTGTAGAATCTGACATCAAATTAATAAAAGAAAACTTAAATGATTTTTAAAAAACCTATTTCAAAAACAAAATATAAACAATGAAAAAAATCAAATCTTACCTCTTCGATATGGTGGCATGGTCAAAAATTGATATAAGCACCAAAACAATGTTATGAAAAGAAGAACACACTTAGGTTCTAAGGTAATTTGGGTTTTTTTCCTACTATTGGATGTTTTTGGGCATTAAAAATGGCCCAAAATTGTGGCCTACAAAAACATAAAAAAAATTTCATAACCCGTATAGGTTATGAGAAACTTTTTGTTTCTCATAACCTGCACAAGTTATGAGAAACTTTTTTTTTTCATAACCTACACAAGTTATGAGAAAATTTAACCCTTTTTTATGGTTTTTAAAGGGTCGCTAACACCAAGCCAAGAGTGATTTTGAATTTTTTAGAACCCGAGAGGGTTATGAAAATTTTCATTTTTGTGGGCATATGGCCACTTAATTTACCAACATATTGGTGCACCACCCTTGAATTATATTTTAATAATCACAAAAGGAAGTATTATCATTTTTACACACATTATTATCAGTCATTAAAGGATAGTAGTTACTATAAATTAATTATGTAACTATACAAGTCAACTAAAATCTATTAAGAAATCAATATATAATATATAATATATATACTAATCGCATACCTCATACATTTGAATAATGTTATTCATGATCTTAATCTTCATCTAACTCTTTTTTTGTATCATCTAATCCAAAATCGACATTGTACAAACCATTATAATAATCATCATAATTGATATCATCATCATCATCATCATCATCATCATCATCATCATCATCAACAACAACAACAACAACAACATCATCATCATTGTGATCTTGTTCCTCTTCTTTGACATCTTCATCAGGTACATTATTAACTAACTATAGATCTTGATCGTCATCTACATCATCTTTTAGTTCTTCAGTATCTTGTTCTTCAATCACATTATACTTTACTAGCCTTCCTCTAGGATCATATCTAACAAAAAATGACCAACCCAGTTTATGTGGAACCTCTAAGTAAAATACTTGCACACATTGTCTTGGAAGAGCATAGATGATAGGGCTCATTTCTAGATCACTCAAATGACCTTGTATTAAATATTGTAAATCCATTATCATGTTCAATAACAATTTCATCAAGATTATTTTTATTCAATTCTAACTTGTACCTTTGGATGATGAACATAACTAATTTGAAGGACCTAAAGTCACACTCAAGTATATCATCTAAAATCCCATAATATCCATTTTTTGAAACTTGAGGATGTATGTCAGTTATAGATAAAACATTAGTCACCCGAAAGACTATAGCTATACTAGAACCATAATTATTCTTTGTGTCATCCAAATTTTGATGCAAAATTTATGACCATTTTGTTACAAATAATTACATTATGAGTTGTCATTAGTGTCACACATATAGTCAGTAAAGGAAGAAAAAATATTCATTGATCAAAACACCAAGTATAGTAACCAAGAAGAGCACAAGGAAGAATGAAAAAGTAACTGAGCACAGTCTTAAATGAGCACATACACCAAGATAGATGATTACCAAGTACACCGAGTATGGTTACAACTAAGCATTCATATTTGCCGAGCATCAATATTTTACCGAGATTGAAATGTAGTATTTACCGAGTGATACAGGATCAACATAGAAATTTGGAAAGACACACAAAAAAATGCAAATGGTTAATACCGGTCTAGAAAATGGTTTACATAAATCGAGGTAAATATTTACTAGAGATGTAATAAATAATGGGTGATGACCCTATGCAGTATTGATTTAGGTCATTCATATGGATCATAGATCTAATGTTTTCTAGATGATTCCACAACCCTAATTAGGTCAAATCTTTATGATATAAGAATTGTCAAGATGTCAGCTTGTATAATCACACATGAGAAGTAGTCGCGTATAGGAGACATATGAAGATCATACAGGGTTATGAAGCTAAGCATCGAACAAGTATTCAGAATTGAATCAAAATCAGACTAGAGGCCACCGAATAGTATTTGAAGGACAAATCTATCATATAAAGGTGATATCAGTTAAGAGCTAAGTAGATCTAAAATTGAGCAAAGTAAGTTTCTACATCCAGATCAATTTACTGTTACTTTCTAACAACTATGGAAGACTAAATCTCTTAAGATAGTATACATAACTATCTTTTCTAAATCTATTAACCAAGTGCACACTTAAAAGTGTTGCTAAAATCCTATAAAAAGGTAGATCCTAACAGGTCTTGAATGTTACTCCTAATAGGGTAAGATCATCAGAAGTGATCAAAATTATAAGCCCTAATAAGAAATTTTATTATTGCAATAGTGAAGCTTTGTGTGTGTCATCTCCACAATAGTTTTTACCTTCTAATAAGGGTTTCTACAATACCAAAATACATTTTTCAACTGTATGAAGTTTCATAAATATTTACTTATTAGATTAGAGGAATTTCATATTTTAGTTATGTTATGAATGAATGGAAATGTTAAATATGATAGTCAGTTAATGAAAGAGATTATCTTAAGGATAAAGATCAAAAAAAAAATTAGGGTTACTAATTCACCCCTCCCCTCTCAATAAGTCACCTTTCCATAATCCCAACAATTGGTATAAGAGCTAGTTCTCTTGTTTAAGAAGTTTAATCATTGAAGAGGAAAGGTCCTTAAAGATGGAAATGTATAAGCTTGAAAAGATATTTAAAAATCAGAAATTGGAGATGTAGATTCTCCTAGACCAACTCAAGGATGAAAAGGAAAAGTTGAGAGAGTCATTGAATGAAAGAAATGAATTAGCATTTTAGCAAAATGATACTCAGTATCAAGAAGAAGAGATAGAAGAATTATCTAAAGGATCTAGAAGTATATTTGATGCATCTGAAGGAACTATCTCAGATCTGTCTGAAAAGAATCAACACCTCACTGAGCAATTGAAAGCACTGTAAATTGGACAAGAAACTCAAATGGTAAGAATGATTTAAGTTATGAATAATACAAGACAATTTGAACAATAAAGGAACATGGCTATTGAAGATAGAAGATAAATGACTGAGAAATTGGAAGAAAAAGATTCTAAAATACTAAGGCTGATTGAACATCACTTTAAAATTTCCAATCGGATGGTTGTCATGAGTCAAGAAGCTAATCAAGTGAACAATGAACTTGCTAGGAAATTAGAAGATATTGGTGAATTAAGGGAAGAGAATGAAAGATTAAAAATGAAATGAAAATGTAACAAAAACACAATGACATGTGATAAAGAAAATTGAGGAATGTACCAAAAGGATGGATGAATTTGTAATAAGTCAGAGAAGACTCGACAACACCACTGGATTAGGTTATATTGAGAAGGAAGAGTCATAAAATCAAGAAGAGAAAATGAATACCTATGAAAAACCAAGACCAAAGAAGCTCTCATGCTATCACTATGGAAAACTAGGTCACACAACAAATGTATACAAAAGTAAAGCTAAAGGTACTCCTAACACTATTCCTAAATTTGATGGTTATTATTAAAATTGAAACAAGTATGGACATCAAGTATTTGAATGTAGATCAAAGATGAAAAATTACCCTAAGAGGCACTATATGGAAAAAACTTGTCGCACTTGCAACAAGCATGGTCATATATCACAAGAATGCAGGACACAGATGAAATAAGTTTGGAAACCAAAAAGACAAAACAATACCTATCAACCAAGAAGAAAAGGTAATTCTTACACTTGGGATTACAACACTTGGGTTAATTGTAAAGCATGTGGAAGATATGGTCATATTGCTACAAACTATATGAGACTACACTCGAGAGGAAAATCTAGAAATTGGATAAATTCTGGAATGGCATTTCTGCACTATCACAAGGTTGGTCACTTAAATAAAGATTGAAGGGACTGAGCACCAGGACCAAATTTTGATATGAATGAGAATACTATTGATGGAATCAGATGGATGATGAGTCAAATGTGGAGAAGATCAACAAAAGACAATGGAGGAATAAGCACAATAGTCGATGACACCTCATCCTTTAGATTAGGTGATTTCACCACTTCTACCTAAGAAAATAAAGTATGGGAACTTAATTTTAATCAGTTATATCTTTCAATAATTCCTTATATCTATTGCATGAATACCATATCTGCATGAATTAAGATGAGACTAGGTTTTTATATGTTATGAACTTGAAATGAGCATAGTCGATAAAGCTTAACCGAGTAAGAGTTTGTCAGTCAGTGAAAATGGTAAAGTTAACTGAGTTGCATAGTTAATCGAGTATTGGTAGTGTTCACCGAGATGAAGTATTGAAAAGAGATAACCAAATGTTTGATCATTAACTGAGTTGTGGTTGGTGAAGCATTTAATGCAACACATTTATGATGAAAAAGGTTTTTGGGTATAAATACATGATGATCCAACTCATTTTTCACATTACATTCGAAGAGTGAACCAGAGTGAAAAAGAGAAAAATTTGAGCAACCATATTCTGAGCTATTACAATGATTTGTGCATTTCACAGAGTGTTTGGAACTTATTCAAGTTTGAAGTGAAACTGAGTTATTTGAACTCATTTTTTACAAAGCCCTAATTTTTTATCAGCAATGACATCTACTTCAAAAACTATTCAATCAAAGGCTGATAAGGAAAAGAAAGTCACATTAATCAAGAGAGAAACATATGAGGAACCAAATGATAGGCTACATCCTGAGGTCATATCAAAGATTGATGAAAAAGGTTCAATTTCATCTATACCACCTAGGGTTTTATTGGTGAAGGATAGTCAATCTTATATTCACTACAAGATCAGTGAGATAGGTGATTTCAAGCTTCAATCCACCTATTGGGAGATATGGACAGATGTGAAACTAAAAGATGAGCACAAACATCTAAAAATAAAAGGTTTGACAAATGCACTTCTTTCCTGAAGGAATTTAAAACCCATTTGATTAAGATTATTTTTAGAAGAGTACTTGATGGAACAATATGGTTAGATGAGGTGAAAAAGATCACCAAGGATGTGATTCACATGGTCACTGGACACCCAGTATGTGACAAGGAAAAATAACTAAGGCAACCACCGAAGAGGGAGATCAAGAAGTTGACCGGAGCCGAACTGGATGGCAGAGGAATGAGGATAAAGAGTAATGCCCCACCAAGGAACCCAGGAGAACTTAACCTAAACATGCAACTAAGTTTGCAGAGCAATTTTATTTTTTAAGTCAACAATCAAAAACATCAAAGTGTCATAATGTGGAAGCAAAGCATATCAATAATCAACTAGCATAGATGACAACTCTCAAGGGTTCCTTGACGTAGATTACGAAAGAAATAATTAATTAATTTAGATAAGATACAATTATGAAATCTAGGAATACATCTGAAAGATAAATAAAACATCATATGCATGAAACTCAAATACAATTAGCACCATAAGGTAACCATATAAATTTGCATCCACTACACAAGTCGCAGGGTATGTAATACAATAATGAAAAAGAAGTACAACATGATAACAATAAAAAACTGAAACAATGATACCAGATCGCAAGAAGAAAGAAGTACACGAACACATCTTCATCAATGAAGATCAAGAAAGAACAAATGCCACATGCATCATCCTGCCTCAGTGCACGAACATCAAAATCTCAAATGGTAAAAGAATCACTACCACCCAACCTTGTGAACCTAAACGGTCCACTCCCACCATGCTGAGGAGATAACATCAGATCCCACTTGGATAAAAAACAACAACAACAACCAAGGAAGAGGTCCTGGAAGCTTCTAACTCAAAGGTACAATAAGTACAACAAGGTATAACATACTCAACCAGAGGAAACCAATACACATAGAAAACCTAAGATGCATATAGGAAGTGTCATCACACAAGCCAACTCTAAGGTTATCCTGGTAGTC